>RCUC01089472.1:0-29801 GCA_003697995.1 Taxidea taxus jeffersonii
TTTTTTTTTTTTTAAGATTTTATTCATTTATTTGACAGATAGAGATCACAGGTAGGCAGAGAGGCAGGCATAGAGAGGAGGAAGCAGACCTCCTGCTGAGCAGAGAGCCTGATGTGGGGCTCGATCCCAGGACCCTGGGATCATGACCGGAGCCGAAGGCAGAGGCTTTTTAACCCATGGAGCCACCCAGGCACCCCTAAGTTTTCCATTTTTATAGATGTTCTCTACTCTGTAGTCTGATTTAGAAGACCAAAGGGTCCATGAGCCTCTCACTTCCTTTCCCTATACACATACGTGACCCATTCATGTAGTCACAAAAAGATGACCATAATGTGCATTTTGCCTAGCTTTTCTTAGCCATCTCTAAATCAGATCAGAGGAACAGTATGCTTTTTTTAAAAACAGTGTTTTTAAGGAGAAAATTTGAATTATATTTTTAAATTATATTTGGATTATATTTTTGAATAGTCCCTATGTCACTGCCATTTTCTGGATTGACTTAGACGAGTTAGGAAAGGATAAGGACAGGGATATAAGGACAGAAATCAGATCAGAGGTTGCCAATGGCTAAGAGTAGGGATGTCGATACTGACCAGAACAGGTCATGATGGAACTTTTTGGAGTGATGGAAAGGCCTTAAGTTTGACTGATGGTCGTGTTTCACAACTCTACATTTGTCAAAACCCACCAAAATGAACTTTAAAAGGGTGAATTTTACTCTAGATAAGGTATATTTCAATAAACCTGACTTTAAAAATAAGTGAACAAAATTATCCACCAGGTGAGGTGGGAGATTTCAACATTGTTTTATTATCATAATTGATCATTTTAATTAGCAATAATTGCACCTCGGATAAACCTCATTGGCTACGATACTGCCACTGCACAAAGCTTATAATTGATCATTTTAATAGACACCTGGTATCCAGATTGCAAAGCTTCCATGTGTTCTCTTAGGCACTTTGTTCTTGTCAAAAATGTGATGCCACTAAAATGTTACCAGTAGCTCTAGTTTAGAAACATTAAAGCTACTTCTGGTTGCAGTTTCTGATGCTCATGTGTTTACAGTAGCGGGTATCTTTTTTTTTTAATTAATGAACCGTCTTTAACCAGTTATCTGTGAAATGTTTGATAAAATCACTTGCATTTGAATTCATCAGGAAAATAAAACCAATTTATAGCTCATGCATTTTAGGATTAAATGAGGAATGTGACAATTTTACAGAGAGCTATGAGCTGAAAATACTAAGCAGCTAAGGACTGTCTTAAGGTTTCTCCTCTCAACTGTGAAACTGGCCAAGAGTGCTCTTCGGCAAGTTATTTATTAAATCAGGTTATTAAATGAGGACTATATCCTCAACATGGAGACAAAAATGCCAAGAAAGAGTAAAGGGCACAAAAACTAATAGAATTCTCATCTACTTTGAGACTAAGTGCTATTTAAAAATGCCGCCTTATGCATAGAGAATGAGTTACATTAGATGCCTGTGTTACTCATCATATCCTGACACTTGTGAATAGAGTTGCTAAAATTTCATACCTTTCTTGGCCTCATATTAGAAATAAGCATGAGAAATCATAGACACAATGTTCAAGGCAATGAAGGCTTTGATTCTTACTATTTACTGTGCAGGACAGCCTTGAACATAAAATCCAGGCGAAAACTCCTGAATCTGGGAGCTCTTATTTATAAAAAGATGCAAATAGTCAGCAAGTTCACACGAGAATAAATTGGACAAGCTTTCGAGGGATAAGCCTGTTCATTGATGAGTTAGTATAATGCAATGATAGTCAAATATTTGTTCCTTAACAAGTCAGACATTAATACCCGCCTTAATGCCTTTTTGTGTCTTGTAGATAAAAGCCATCATGGCTTTTGTTGCTGTTATCCTTTTGCTAGTGATTATCAGTAAGTATTTACTATATTAGTAATTTGGGGCAGTATCATTTGTTTTAGAGTTCATTCTAATTTCTCTTATTTTCAGTTGACCTAGTTTGATTATGTCAGGGCTGAGTAATGAATGACTTCTGACCCAGATCAGGACCTCTTAACCTAGCGTCTGTGGATCTCTGAAAATGTCCTTAAATTGTATGAAAAATTGTTAATATGCATATGCATATTTTTATGGCGAGAGAGTATCTTTTATCAGATTCTCAAAATCCTGCCTATTCCCCTCCCCCACACACACCCACAAATACAGAGCTAAGCTCTTTGTTCAAGGCAACTTCAGGTATGGAAGTTTTTAATTTCATAATACTGTGTTTGGAGGACAAGTCCAAATTTTCTCCATATGATGGTTTTTGTTGTGTTATTTTGTTTTGGTTTTAGATTTTTTTTTTAATTTCATGGTTGTTGTTTTTTTTTTAATATTATTTATTTATTTGTTAGAGAGAGAGAGAGAGCCAGCACAGGCAGACAGAGTGGCAGGCAGAGGCAGAGGGAGAAGCAGGCTCCCTGCCAAGCAAAGAGCCCGATGTGGGACTCGATCCTAGGACGCTGGGATCATGACCTGAGCCAAAGGCAGCTGCTTAACTAACTGAGCCACCCAGGTGTCCCTGGTTTTAGATTTTAACTTGATTTCAATCACTTAACTCTTGTCTTCTCTTTTTTTCCCCATAATGTTATTTAAAGTTAGGTCATTTTTATTACCTCCTTTTCTCCAAGGCTTCTTTACCTGTGTTTATAGGGATTTTATGAAGATATATAAAGTGTCTCAAAATAACCATTTGAAAAACTCCATGGTGATACTTTTTTCTTTTTTAAAGATTTTATTTATTTATTTGACAGAGCACAAGCAGGGGATGCAAGAGAGGGAGAAGCAGGCTTCCTGCTGAGCAGGGAACCCAGTGTGGGGCTCCATCCCAGACCTCTGGGATCATGACCTGAGCTGAAGGCAGACACTTAACCGACTGAGCCTGAGACTCTTTAAACAGGAAAAGTTTGTTCGTGGATTCTGTGTTTGTGGCTTCACCTAAAACACTGATGTGTAAACCAGAAATCAGCCCTGGAGGTACTTCCCCTCTTGTTGGCAGCTGTGTTGAGAGCAGTGAAAAATCAGCCTCCCACAGTGTACATTCCCAGCTGATGTCTAAGCAGGCCATGCTCTGCCTTTCTAGTTTCGGCTTTCATAAACAAGTGTCTTTCTAAGTCTATTTAGTGCCCCATTTCTCATTTTTGTGCATTTTGTTGTATGAGTTCTCTGTTTAGCACGATGCTTAGGGACCACTTAAAGTTCTGGCTAGCATTGCTAAGCTCAAGAAGGCAGCGATGGGCCTTCCGGAAAACACCTGTGTTCGATAAGCTTCATTTAGGCATAAGTTATAGTGTTGTTGGCCAGAAGTTCAATGTTCGTGAATCAACAACATACATAAAGGTTATCTTTGAACAGAAACACAAGGTTATATATGGACTGGTTGACAAAAATGTAACCAGAGGCTTGCAGGAATTTAATCCTGTATTTTTTGTAGGAACGAGGGTTTATTATTCACTAATTGAGTATTTGTGGTGACTTTATAGAATATAACTACTGTTGATACCAAGAATCAACCATATATTTATGGTGGATAATTTGGAAAATGTCGAATAAAGTATAAAGAAGAAAATAAAATTCAGCTGTAATCTTACTACACAGAGATAGCCACTGTTAATATAAGTACCATGTATACATCAAGTTTTTTCCTATTAAGCATGTTTTTAAAAAACTAATATATATACTTTATTTAATAACCTGTGAAAATATGTTTAAAATCTTTAACATTTTAAAAATATTGTAGCAGCTGTATGCTACGGTAATACCATAATCTGTTTGATCAAAATGCCAATTTAGTGGCACCTGGCTGGCTCAGCCAGTAGAGCGTGTGACTCTTGGTCTTGGGGCTGCAACCCATGTTGGGTGTAGAAATCATTTAAAATCTTTAAAGAAAAAAATGCCAATGTTAGACATTTAGTTTGTTTTATGATATTTTTGCTTATTATCCCCATTTGTTATCTTTCATCTCATAAAAGTTCCTCCCTGGGGCTCCTGGGTGGCTCAGTTAGTTGAGCGTCTGACTCTTGATTTCCGCTCAGGTCATGATCTCCGAGTTGTGAGATGGAGCCTTACATCGGGCTCCCAGCTCAGTGCTTAGCAGAGGGTCTGCTTGAAATTCTCCCTCTCCCCCTTCCTGCCTGCCTGCCCGATGCACACACATTCTCTCTAAAATGAATAAAAAGCTCCTTCCTCATTACCTATTTCCAAAAGTAGACCACTACATTTAGGAATACTGTTTTTAACATACCATCTGAATCTGATTTTGACGTGTTCCTTTTTCACTTTTTTCTCTTGCAGTTCTTACAGTCTTGAAATACCGTGCTTGATTTGCTGACAAATCTTCATTACACGAAATCTGGGACAACAATAAAAGATTGCTGCATAATTTAAATGAAACTTATGTATATAACTTTCAAAACTTCTTTTTCAAGAAACTAAGAGGCAAGTATCACTTCAAATTGGAGCATTGAGAATGTCCAGTTATCTTCTTCCCTTTGACCAAAATGTGTTTTTAAAAATTATGTTTAAGGCAAAGATAACCAGCCTCTCTTTTGCCGTATTCCAAGGATCTAATTTGAAACTAGATACTTGCCAGTTCATTGTTTGTACGTGGAATTAAACAGTGATCACAATATTTCATACTGTTACTATAAGGACTTACATTATTGCATCAACATGGGGGTCAGACTGGGAGTCCAGAAGCCTATGTAGAGCACTAAAACATTATGCTAAAAACATGCATAGCCGTTCCATCAATATTTGCAACATTCTTCTCACATTACAATTGCTTTGCAAGCAATTTCCACATGTTTATGGGTGTAACAAAAGCTAAATGTAAATGTTGCTGCCTTTAGCTATAACTAAAACATTCCAGTAAACCTATTTTTGACTGTAAAAGGGAATGTGTAGTAATTTTTTGGCATATGGATTATGGAAATGGAAAACTTAAACAATACAAAAAGCATAGTATGGCACCATAAAACTGGAGATAATAAAATTATTGGAGAACATCATTGGAGTGTTTGAAAATGAACAGCATGGTCCAGTCTGTTTCCAGTTAGCCTCCAATAAGGAGGAACCAGACCTAATGTGAGTAAATGAAATCCACAGGTAACTTATTCTCTAATCTTACTTTGATGGCTTCCCTCTTTAACTTCAACTAGTCCCTCTGCCAGAAGTGCTCAAAGTAGCAAAATCATCTGTTTAGAATTTGCTACTTTTGCATTTCCTAATCATCCCCCGAGAGATGCATGTTGTACAGTCAGATGTCAAATTAGCCAATAGTGATGTCTAGAAAGTCAGGAGGTAATCATCCGTTATCAGTAACCAAATAGCTAGAGTCACCATTAATCTAAAATTTGTTTTTACAGCAATAAAATGGAATGTTAATGTTAAAATGTGCCAACCTCCTTGTGTTGTTTAAACAAGTCAAAGTGAAAAGACATAGTCCTCAAATGTGTTCGAGGAGGAAACTTTATAACAAAATTGGAGGTACTGCAGAAACTTGTGCACATGGATATGGTGACTGTATATACGTATATAACTAAATTTGAAATGCGGTTAATAGAAGACCCAATATTGAAACAGGAAAAACAAGTGATTCTGTATAGGTTTTATTTCTTTGGTCATTTTAATTCAGAATGTATGAAACATAGAATCTGTTTTTGTTTTTTTAAAAATTCTACAGGAATAGTACCAAGAGGCAAAAATGTTCTGTTTAAATGGAAAGAAATATGAAGGGAGAAAGCACATTAGTAGCTACTCAAGACACCTGCAAGTTACGCTAAGTTTGATAGTCTAATAACACTTCAAAGAAGATAAATGTCTTATATACCAGGGGGTATTGTCACTGGTCTCTCTAGTCTTCATAAATGTCAATGTATATAACAAAAGAAATATTAAATCCTTTGACTAAATAGAATGCCCAGAAAAATGAGCATTTTTAGAATCTTAGTAGCTAATACAGTTGAGGAATGGAAATGTTTTAACGGGATGGACAGAATCAGTCCTAACCTATGTATGTATGTCTTTTATTTGGGATTGGCACTAGACTCATCAGTGGTTAATTTTCCATTAGTTAGGGGAGAAATCTGGGTTTTCCATGATAGCAGTGAAGATGAAGATTATTTCTCAAAAAGAATCCACATTTCCAGTGTTTCTTTTAATAAAGTATTAAAATTGTTTTAATTTTAACCATAAAAAATTACAATACCGTATATATGTTATTTCCCTTGTATTTAAATATGTGACTGCCAGAAATACTGGTGGTGAGCACATCACTCTATGTTCTAGTGGTGGCTTGATACACTTTGTGTTTCTTGGTTCGGGCGTCCTGAGACCCTTAAAACGGCTAGCATGTTTATGACTTTACCATGGTAATCTTAGAGACACAAGCTTCTTATAATCAAAACCAAAAATATGTTGTTCAAATTGATGTCAGGCCTACCTTCTTTCCTTCCCTTAATCATTCTTTTTCTCATTCAGCTCAGATCATCGTGCACTTGAAAAATGAAGTTTTACCACTATCAAAACTATCATTATTTAACAGCAACGAAGATCAACAGAAAAATTCAAGTAGCTTTGTAAATACTAGTTGGTATCCAGTGAAATCAGGTCATTATTTTTATAATGCCTGAAACATACCCTTATGATTTATGTTTAATTACTGAAGCGTATTGCCCTGTAGCAGTTTTGTGATTATAACACTGACTGACTGACTCCTTCTGACTATAACCCAGTGTCATAAGTGGTCTTTTGGCTTCTCCATCCTGATAAAGCTTACTGAAAATTACACTCCAATTTTATGAACTTGGGGTTTCTTGATTCAAAGAAAGCTCAGTATTGAAAATGGAACATCTAAAATGGAGGAGGACTAATTAGTTCACATCAGATAGAGAAATACACGGGGTTAGCGCCCTGCAGATCACTTACCGTCCAAGCACTCTGCATTAGAAGAGAATGTCAGCACTTCTACGGCAAAATTGGACGCCGTTCCATTCTGTGTAGCAAGAATAAAAAGAAATTGAAATCTCCCATTGTCAGTCCAGTCTTCAGCATGCTTGCTGCCTGTCAGCTTTGTCGCCATCCTATCTACACCTGTGTGTCTGTACACGAACTAGAATACATGCAAGGTACTGTTTTTTTCATCCTGGGAAGGGATGCCATTACAGAAGGTCCTTAATTGTATTGAGTCTTACCAAGTCAAGGATAGCTAACTGCTCTGTTTCATGGTCTAACTTTGTGTTTTCACAATGGGAATGTGACAAGTCAATTTTATCTGAGTGTGGAGTAAGGGCATGCATCAGTCCAAAGGCATTTCTACATTTGTTTTAGAATGCGTGGTAGTGCTTACATGTGTGCAGGAAATTTTCACAGCATTGTAAAGGCGCTGAGTCCGAAGGAGCCAAATTTGCCCTTCTCCATCTACCCCGTTTTGTCCGTGTTGTAGCCAAACAGAACCGTATGTCAGACAGATGTGGGACTCGGGCTGTCTTTATAAGTTTGATTTGGTCTTAGGCTTTTTCTGAAAATCAAGTAGAATAAGGGAAGAGGACACAAACTTTGAATCTGGCTTCTTTGGGGGGGGGGTGGGCGCGGGGATGGAAAAAACTGCTTGGAACAGGTCAGTAGGAATTGAAAGGGAAGCATGACTGACCCAATTAGAGTGGGTAAGTGAAAGCACAGATGATACCATATCTGTGTGTCACAGCACCCAGCATGATGCTGTGGGCCTGGCACTTTCTAGATCAGTGTACCTAGGAAACCACAAAGACACCAGTGTGCTAGTACGTGAGAGTCCGCTTCCACAGTCCTCCCTGCAGAGCGCACATAATCACATGATAGTGGCCTTTGGACTTTACCAGGCGATATTAGGGCTCTTTTAACAATAATTGGGTATAGAAAGATTCTGATTCTATAGTACTCCATCAGGTTCTTTTCATTTGAGGAAGTCTTAAATAATGATTCGATTGCAAGGCTACAAAGTACATTGCATGTCTCAGATTTTAGTAAAATGTTAAAAATCAAAGTCTAAGAAAATTCAACCACTTGTTTTCTGTGCTTTGGGTATGTGTCATTTGAAATTCCACGCTCTTCTATTTAACCATTTTGAAAAGTGCCTTTGCTGTTTTAAGATGTATGGTGGAGATGGGCAAATGCGATGGTCCTGTGCCCTGTTCTCCGGCTTCTCTGCTCTTCATAACCACCCTTACCAGTGGTGCAAAGTTTAGAACCTTGTGTTCATGTCAGCTATGTATTTGTAGCCCCCCCCATACTAAACAGTAAAATAAACTTTCATAGAAAACAAAATTAAGGACTTTGGCTTAGTCAATGTTACTTGTTGCCTTCCCTTCAAAGCATAGCTCACATAACATCTGGCTGATTGCACTGATTTAACCCATCCCAGCTTTCCAACAGAGTACATGGTGGGGGAAAGAAGAGACAAAGTATTCTGTCACCAAAAACCATGCCCAATGCATAGCCCATTGATGGAATCAAGGAGGAATTTCCCTGTAAAATCACTGAGTCTCAACTGTAGATGAAACTGGTGGGATACTCCAGCTTTCCCTCAGTCATGTCTCCCTGGAGAGGAAGGAGGACATTCTCTTAGACTTAGATGTCCCAGTGAAAAAATCTGGTGGAGCCCTCGGCTGCTTGGAGCTGCCCTTGGAGACAACCAGAGTGATGGTCATGGTCTTCAACCTCCCTCCACCTGCCTACACTAAATTTAATCTTAATACCCCATGAAGTTATGACCAGGGGAGGATATTGGGGAGAGACTGTGTCCTGAGATGTATAGTCTACACAAGTGCAGTAGCTAGGAATGGACATGGGAAGCACCGTGGCAACTGCATTCTGAAAACAACAGTGTTGAATATAATCCAGTTATTCGGTGTATGAGAACCAGTCAGGATGGTCTGATCGTCTCTGAATCCCCCAGAGTCGCACTTGGTGAATGCCTATTAAATGCTAGAAACTACTGTCCGGCATGTGAGCATCAGCCTGCTTTTCAGCTGCAGGCACAGGAAGGGTTCTGACTAGTCCCCACATGCACAACTGAGCAGGACCAAGGGCCGAGCACTCTACATCTTGAGTAACAGACACCCCCTCCTCCCCCGAGTCTTCCAGGACGACACACATGGGGCCTGTGTACCAAGGGAAAGAGACTGCCCTCCTGGATCATCCCCAGTGGCATACAAATATGCTTGTTTCTTCCTCCGTGAAAACCCCAACCAGCTCTTCTCCCTGCTCCGGCCTCAGCTTCTACCTCATCTCTACAACAGTCTTTGGCAAACATTGGCAAAGTCTTCCATCTTAAGTTCTTTTTCACCCATTCCCTTAAACAGGTCAGCTGAGCCTTTGCTTACACCCTCCAAACTTACTCTTGTCTGAGTGGCCATGACCTCTGCATTGTGGAGATCCAGGAGTCCACTCTCAGCCCTCCTCGTCCCACCAGAGCAGCCTTTGATGCAATTAATGCTGCTCTCCTAATACAGCTTCCTGGGCTCCATGTCTTCCTACCTCCCTGGTTGCTCTTCTTCTCCCCAACTCTTAACCTTGCATGGTTCCAGGAGTCTGCTCTGGGTCCACTCTCCACATACACCTTACATCATCTTAGACTAAAATGGCATTTATGTGCTGACATCCCAAACGTACATCTCCCGTTTGACTTCTGAGTTTAGACTCCTCTAATGTTCTATTTGACATAATTTTTTAAGATTTTTTTATTTATTTATTTGACAGAGACAGCAAGAGAGAGCACAAGCAGGGGGAGCAGCAGAGGGAGAGGGAGAAGCAGGCTCTCCACTGAACAGGAAGGGAAATGAGAGAATCGATTCCATTTACTACAGCACCAAGAACCATAAGATACCTTGAAATAAACCTAACCAGAGAGGTAAAGGATCTGTACTTGAGTAACTACAGGACACTCATGAAAGAAACTGAAAAAGACACAAAAAGATGGAAGACCATTCCATGCTCATGGATCAGAAGAATGAACATTGTTAAAATGTCTATACTGCCTAGAGCAATCTACACTTTCAATGCCATTCCAAACAAAATTCCACCAGCATTTCTCAAAGAGCTGTAACAATCCTAAAATTTGTATGGAACCAGAAGAGACCCCAAATTGCTAAGGAAATGCTGAAAAAAACAAAGCTGGGGGTATCGCGTTGCCTGATTTCAAGATTACTACAAAGGTGTGATCACCAAGACACCATAGTACTGGCACAAAAACAGACACAGACCAGTGGAACAGAGCAGAGAGTCCAGATATGGACCCTCAACTCTATGGTCAGATAATCTTCAATAAAGCAGGAAAAAATATCCAGTGGAAAAAGGACAGTCTCTTCAATAAGTGGTGCAGGGAAAATTGGACAGCTATGTATAGAAGAATGAAACTCAACCATTCTCTTACACCGAACACAAACTTGAAATGGATAAAAGACCTCAATGTGAGGCAGCAATCTATCAAAATCCTAGAGGAGAACATAGGCAGTAACCTCTTCAACATCGACCACAGCAACTTCTTTCAAAAAAATGTCTCCAAAGGTAAGGAAACAAAAGCAAAAATGAACTTTTGGGACTTCATCAAGATCCAGAGCTTCTGCACAGCAAAGGAAACAGTCAACAAATCTAAGAGGCAATCACAGAATGGGAGAAGTCATTTGCAAATGACACCACAGACAAAGGGCTAATATCCAAGACCTACAAAGAACTCCTCAAACTCAACACACACAGAATAGATAATCACGTCAAAAAAAGGGCAGGAGACATGAACAGACACTTATCCAAAGAAGACATACAAATGGCTCACAAACACATGAAAAAATGTCCATCATCATTAGCCATCAGGGAGATTCAAGTCAAAGCCACATTGAGATACCACCTTACACCAGTTTGACTGCCCAAAATTAATAAGACAAGAAAAAACGTGTGTTGGAGAGGATGTGGAGAAAGGGGAACCCTCTTCCACTGTTGGTGGGAATGCAAGTTGGTGCAGCCACTTTGGAAAACAGTGTGGAGATTCCTTAAGAAATTAAAAATAGAGTTACCCTATGACCCTGCAATTGCACTACTGGGTAGTTACCCGAAAGATACAGATATAAAGAAAAGAAGGGCCATCTGTACTCCAATGTTCATAGCAGCAATGGCCCCAATTGATGAACTGTGGAAAGAACCAAGATGCCCTTCAATGGATGAATGGATAAGGAAGATGTGGTCCATATATACAATGGAGTATTATGCCTCCATCAGAAAGGATGAATACCCAACTTTTGTATCAACATGGACGGGACTGGAGGAGATTATGCTGAGTGAAATAAGTCAAGCAGAGAGAGTCAATTATATGGTTCCACTTACTTATGGAGCATAAGGAATAACACAGAGGACATTGGGAGATGGAGAGGAGAAAGGAACTGGGGGAAATTGGAGGGGGAGACAAACCATGAGAGACTGTGGACTCTGAGAAACTGAGGGTTTTGGAGGGGCGGGGTTGGGAGGTTGGGTAAGCCTAGTGATGGGTATTAAGGAGGGCATGTATTGCATGGAGCACTGGGTGTGGTACATAATGAATTCTGGACCAATAAAAAGAAAATGAAATGAAAAAAAAATTTTTATACCTAGGCAGTTATCACTGATGCATGAAAACCACACACACACACACACACACACACACACACACACACACACACAATGTTAAAAACATGAGGCCCCAGAAAATATAACAACCTTGTGTTTTTGAAAAATCATTACTAGAAAACCTACAAGGAGGAGGAGCAAGACGGCAGAGAAGTAGGAGACCTAAATTTCATTGCATCGCAGGAATTCAGCTAGATAGTTAATCAAACTATTCTGGACACCAACAAACTCAACAGGAGATCGAGGGAAAGAATAGCAGCAATTCTAGGAATAGAAAAATGACTACTTTCTGGAAGGTGGGATGTGCAGAGAAGTGAATCTGAGGTGATATATGGGAAAAGAGACCATGAGGGGAGGGGCTGGCTCCCAGCAAATGTTAGAGCAGCAGAGCACAAAATCAGAACTCGTAGAAGTCTACTCCACTGAGGGACGTCGCTCCAGATGCTTAGTGGGGTGGATCCCTCGTGGGGACAGTGTGCTCTCAGGAACTTCAGGGTCACAGGAAGACCAGGGTGCCTGGAGTGTGGCAGAGCTCCTGGGTATCGGAGCAGGCAGGCTGCCTGTGGAGACGGAGTCAAGGATGGGGCTCTCAGCTAGGGGTTGCCATAAACCATGATCCAAGGCACTGTTAGGCCACTGCTCCTTGAGCAGGAACCCCACAACTGGTATATCCAGGGAGACCCCTTCCTTCTTCCTCCCAGAGGAGTGGCGCAGGAGCACACTGCAGGGATCTGCTGGGTTTGCAGACTCCAAATGGGGCCACACGCCAGAGATAGAAACGCTCGGTCATAGGCCAGGGGAGCTTAGAGTGCAGCTGGAGACCAGGGAGATGGCAGGGACTGACAGCTTTTCTCCGAGGGCGCACTGAGCAGTGGGGCCCCGAGCTCTCAGCTCCTCCAGCCAGAGACTGGGAGGCCACCATCTTCATTCCCGTCCTCCAAAGTGGTATGGAAAGCGCTCAGGGAACAAAAGCTCCAAGCGGAACCTGAGCAGATTGCTTAACCTGGCCCTTGGCAAGGGCAGTGCAATTCCACCTCAGGCAAAGACATTTGAGAATCACGGCAACAGGCCCCTCCCGCAGAATACCAGCAAGAAAGTCCAGCCAAGATCAAGTTCATTGATCAATAAGAACTGCAGAACTCCAAAGCTACAGGAATGGAGCACAAAGAATTCATGGCTTTTTCCCCATGATTCTTTAGTCTTTCAAAAATACATTTACAAATTTTATTTCTTTCTTATTCTATTTTTAAAAAATTTTCCTCTTTATTGAAAACTTTTAAAAACTATTTATCAATACACTTTAATTATTTTTTTCGATTTTCATTGTTATAGTCATATTCTAACCCTTTGTTGTATTTAACCTTATTTTTTGTATACATACAAGTCTTTCTTCCTTTAAAATTTTGGGATACAGTTTCTTCTAACAGATCAATATATACCCTAAATTTAGCGTATGGCTTTGTTCTAGTCTCCAGCCTGATCACATTCTTTTTTTCCCCTTTTTCAACCAACTTCTTATCAATTCCTTTTTTAGATTCTTTAGTTTTCATATTTACAGTCATATTCCATCTCTTCATCGTGTTTACCCTTTTTTTTTTTTTTTAAAGATTATTTATTTATTTATTTGAGAGAGAGAGAGAGCATGAGAGGGGAGAAGGTCAGAGGGAGAAGCAGACTCCCCATGGAGCTGGGAGCCCGATGTGGGACTCGATCCTGGGACTCCAGGATCATGACCTGAGCCGAAGGCAGTCGCTTAACCAACTGAGCCACCCAGGCGCCCTACCCTTATTTTTGTATAGAAGTTTTTCTTTCTTTAAAATTTGGGAAAGCAGTTTCTTCTAACAGACCAAAATACACCCAAATTCAAGTGTGTGCTCTTAATATAAATATAAATACGAACATAAATATATTTTTTTCTTTCTCCTTTCTTCTCTCCCTGGTTTTGGGTCTCTTCTGATTTGATTAGTATATAGTTTTCTGGGGTCATTTCTACCCTTTTAGTATTATGTTCTTTCATTCATCTATTCTTATCTGGATAAAATGACAAGGTGGAAAACTCACCTCAAGAAAAAAAAAATAAGAGGCAGAACCAACTGCTGGGGACCTAGTCAATATGGGCATTAGTAAGATGTCAGTCAGAGTTCAGAATGAAAATTATCAAGATGCCAGCTGGGCTTGAAAAAAAAGCATAGAAGATACTGGAGAATCCCTTTCTGGAGAAATAAAAGAACTAAAATCTAACCACACTGAAATAAAAAAAGCTATTTGTGAGGTACAATAAAAGAAATGGAGGCTCTTATTCCTAGGATAAATGAAGCAGAAGAGAGTATTAGTGATATAGAAGATCAAATGATGGAGAATAAAGAAGCTGAGCAAAAGAGATAACTACTGGATTACAAGGGGAGAATTCAAGAAACAAGTAATACCATAAGGTGAAACAGTGTTAGAATAACTGGGATCCCAGAAGAAGAAGAGAGAGGGGGTAGAAGGTATATTGGAGCAAATTATAGGAGAAAATTTCCCTAATTTGGGGAAGGGAACAAGCATCAAAATCCAGGAGACACAAAGAACCTCCCCCCAAAAATCAATAAAAATAGGTCAACACCCCATCATCTAATAGTAAACTTAGAAGTCTCAGTGACAAAGAGAAAATCCTGAAAGCAGCCCAGGACAAGAGGTTATAACATATAACAGTAGATATATTAGATTGGCAACACACCTATCCACAGAGACCATCTTGGCAGGCCAAAAAGAACTGGCATGATATATTCAGAGCACTAAATGAGAAAAATATGCAGCCAAGAATACTATGTCCAGCTAGGTGATTATTGAACACAGAAGGAGAGAGAAAAATCTTCCAGGACAAACAAAAACTAAAAGATTTTGCAAACACCAAACCAGCCCTACAGGAAATACTGAAAGGGGGCCTCTAAGCAAAGAGAGAGCCTTGAAGTAACAGACCAGAAAGGAACAGAGACAATATACAGTAACAGTCACCTGACAATACAATGGCACTAAATTAATATCTTTAAATAGTATCTTTAAATAGTATCTTTAAATATCTTTAAATACCATTTACATTCAGGGTATCAGAATGAATCCCATCAACTTTTTTCAAAGAAATAGAATAATCCTAAAATTTATATGGAACCAGAAAATAACCTGAATAGCCAGAGGAATGTTGAAAAAGAAAGCCAAAGTTGGTGGCATCACCATTCCAGACTTCAAGCTCTATTACAAAGCTGTCATCATCAAGACAGTATGGTACTGGCACAAAAACAGACACATAGATCAACGGAACAGAATAGAGAGCTGAGAAATGAATCCTCGACTCTATAGTCAACTAATATTTGACAAAGCAGGAAAGAATGTCCAATGGAAAAAAGGCAGTCTCTTCAACAAATGGTGTTGGGGAAAATTGGACAGCCACATAACCAATGAAACAGTTCCATTTCCCTACACCACACACAAAAAATGGACTCCAAATGGATGAAAGACCTCAATGTGAGATAGGAATCCATCAAAGTCCTTGAGAACATAGGCAGCAACCTCTTTGACCTCAGCCACAGCATTTTTTTATTTTTTATTTTTTATTTGACAGATATCACAAGTAGGCAGAGAGGCAGGCAGAGAGAAGCAGGCTCCCCACTGAGCAGAGAGCCCAATGTGGGGCTCGATCCCAGGACCTTGGGATCATGACCTGAGCCAAAGGCAGAGACTTTAACCCACCGAGCCACCCAGGCGCCCCATCCACAGCAATTTTAAAAAAAAATATTTTATTTATTTGTTTGTTAAAGAGAGAGAGAGCCTGAGAGGGGAGAAGGTCAGAGGGTGAAGCAGACTCCCTGTGGAGCTGGGAGCCCGATGTGGGACTTCAGCCTGGGAGTCCAGGATCATGACCTGAGCCCAAGGCAGTGTCTTAACCAACTGAGCCACCCAGGTGCCCCGTAGCAACTTCTTCCTAGAAACGTCACCAAAGACAAGGGAAGCAAGGGCAAAAACGAACTATTGGGACATCATCAAGATTAAAAGCTTTTGCACAGCAAAGGAAACAGTCAATAAAACCTAAAGATAACCGAAAGAACAGGAAAAGATATTTGCAAATGACTTATCAGATAAAGGGCTAGTATCCAAAATCTATAAAGAACTTAGCAAACTGAACACGCAAAGAATAATCCAATCAAGAAATGTGCAGAAGACATGAACAGACATTTCTGCAAAGAAGACATCCAGATGGCCAACAGACACATGAAAAAGTGCTCCACATCACTCGGCATCAGGGAAATATAAATCAAAACCACAATGCGATACCACCTCACACCAGTCAGAATGGCTAAAATGAACAAGTCAGGAAATGACAGATGCTGGCGAGGATGTGGTGAAAGGGGAACCCTCCTACACTGTTGGTGGGAATGCAAGCTGGTGCAGCCACTCTGGAAAACAGCATGGAGGTTCCTCAAAAAGTGGAAAATAGAGCTGCCCTACGACCTAGCCATCGCACTACTGGGTACTGTTTATAGCAGCAATGTCCACAATAGCTAAATGATGCAAGAGCCAAGTTGTCCATTGTCGCGGCCAGCACGACAACACGACCAGGGTCGAGAGGGTAAGAGGATGGTGAAACAACAACGAGACGAAAAGAGATGGGGACAGGAGGGGCAAGGAGGATGATGTCCAAGCAATGCCAACTGTATTCACAGCTGTGAGGCATAATATAGCTAACAGCAACAGTCATAAGGAAGTGTCTATTTTTAGCTGTTTACTACAGAGTTTTGCAGCATACACAAAAACCCCTCAAGTTTCCCTATTATCTATTTCCCACGGACTAATAGCAGATCCTCTGAAGCCGGTGGCCTCGGTCTTCAGCTAACTCCTTAACGAGCTGCACTAACTTCACAGTGGCTTACAATGGTGTAGCTTGTGGCCCGTGCAAGGACAGCACAATCCCACAGTGAATCCCCTGTTTTGCCTATTCCAGATGAGCACATGCAGGCAACCAGGTCAGCGAGTCCCAGGATCCATAGCTCAGGCCCTTTCTCAGGCGCTGCTCAACTTTTCCACCCACAGGGCTATTAACCCCTGGGCTTCCAGGAGGCGTAAGTCAGGGCCTGGTTTGGTCTCTTGACTCCAGCCCAGTCCATGGCTGCCCACAGTCCATAAACAGATGAATGGATGGAATACTATGCAGCCATTTGCAACGACGTGGATGGAACCAGATGTTATGCTGAGCTAAATGAGTCAGAGAAAGACAATTATCATATGATCTCTCTGATATGAGGCATTTGAGAGGCAGGGCAGGGGTTCATGGAGGTGGGGGGGGGGGTAAAATGAAACAAGATGGGACCAGGGAAGGAGATAAACCATAAGAGACTCTTAATTTCAGAAAACAAACTGAGGGTTGCTGGGCGGGGGGTGTTGGGAGAGGGTGGCTTGGTGATGGGCACTGGGGAGGGTATGTGCTACGGTGAGTGCTATGAACTGCCTAAGACTGATGAATCCCAGACCTGTACCCCTGAAGCAAATAATACATTAAATGTTAATTTTTAAAAAACCCTACATGATGAAGATAGCTAAGACAAATCAAAATTGAGAGTTAAAAAAAAATCCAGTCATTTCACTCTTCTACTTAAAACCCTTTTATGGACTCTCCGTGTCCTCACAGTCACAACTAGACCTCTCCCATGGTCCCGTCAGTTGCTGCCAGGATGGCATAGAAAGCAGAGGGCCAGGATTCCCAGCGAGGCAGCCCGTACCGGTAACCATCTAGACGCGGGGTGGGAAGTGCCTCTGATGCCCGATCCCACTCCTGGGCTCCTGTGAATGTTGGCCGCTAATGGCTCATAGTTGCCCCCTTCTCTGAAGCACTGCCTTCAGCCAGGGGTGGGGGCACCTTCCTGGAGGTTGGGTTCCATCCCTGAGGGTATCATAGAGCCAATAACTGACTGACATGGGGGTTCAAAAGGCTGACCCCAGCATGCTAAGGTGGAACAATCCTACATTGTAACATGGTTAAGAGACCACACACACATCCACCCTTAGATCAGCGAAGACCAGACTTTCCCCGGGACCACATAGCTGCTTGGCCAACTCTCCCTTCCCTATCCTGCATCCCTTATTCCCTTGGAGGCTTTTTCCTGAAAAGCAATCCCTCAACAAAACAAGTGGACCCAAACCCCGGGGTCCAGCTGTTTCTATGCAGCCCAATGGTTGGCGCTGGAGTGCTCCTAGAAAACAGATCCTAAGGAGAGGATTCTGGAATCAGATCACTATTGATAGGAGGGCAACAGGGATCTGAGCTGGAGGTTCCGATATGGACAGTCCCCGGCACGCGGTAGCAGGTGCAATCGTTAAAGTGTTCGCCAATCGTCAGGTGGGAGGGAGACCCGTGAACTGGAAGGCAGACGTGTATGCAACGTCTCTGCATTTGAGAGCAACAGGGGAGAGAAATTATGAGGATTTGGGAATGGAAAGCCTACAACTGAACAACATCCACAGCTCTGAAAAAGGAAAGGACAGGTGCAGGGCAACCAAGCCTGAATTTAAAGCAAAATGTGAGAATTAGAGGGTCTCCTTGGATGTAAGGAGATCCTCGTTTCCTGAAGCTAAGCAGCAGAAAGACCTGAAGACCAGGCCCAGGACTTACCCAGAAGAGGGACAGCATTTCACAGAAGGATGAAGTAACCGAAGCAAGTCTACACCAGAGTCAGGGTCCTCGTAGGGAAGGATTAGGACCTCGAGATTTGGGATGGGGATATGCGTAAATGCCCCTGAGAATCTGAAGTCCTCAGATGTCCCAGAACTTTCTGGGCCTGCTGAAGTGGCCTGATTACCTGTAGTGAAAGATAAAGTTCCCTTTCCCCCTTCGCTCCTCTTGGCTTGAGAGCTCCAGCAACCTCAAATGAGGCAAGTGCCTTATAAGACAATGCTGGCCCCTCCTGCGATCTGCCTCCACCTCCCTGACCGGCCAATCAAGGCTCAGAGGGAGAGCCCCTGGCAGGTGAGGCGAGACAGAGCAGACGTGGAAATCCCAAGTGAAACCGATCACCAACTACCACACCTCCAGCTACAACACCTTGCACTGGGTGTTCTCCTTTATAAATAAGTCTCTAAAATGCCTGCTAAGTTTCTCCACCTCCTCTGTCAAGAGAGATGGGCAACAGGTGGTCAATATCTCCTTGCAAAGAAGCACCCCAGACCCAGATTGTTGGACGTCACTGTCCAGACTCTTTCCCCATCCGCGGAGCTGGTTAGGGGACTTCCGGGACCTGATTCAAAATGAAAATGTGGGGCAACTTGTTCAAGATCAGGGAGAAAGTGACATTAAAGTATTGATGTAGGGCACCTGGGTGGCTCAGTGGGTCAAGTGTCTGCCTTCGGCTCAGGTCATGATCCTCTCTCAGCAGGGAGCCTGCTCCTCCCCCTGCCTGTGCCTTCTGACAAACTAAATAAATAAAATCTGGTCACCTGTTACAACATGGCCATCAACAGGGGACATTGTTAAGTGAAATGAGCCAGGCCCAGCAGCACAGCTATGGTGGGATTCTGTTTATCTGAAGTACCTGGAGGAGTCCCACCTACAGAGACAGGAGGTAGAACAGAGTTGCTGGGGGCTGGAAGGAGGACAGAAGGGAGCGCTCTTTGATGGGCATAGCATGCCAGGTTTGCAAGACAAGAGAGTTTGCAGATGGGGGTAGTGACGGCGGCATAGTGATGGCTGTGAATCCTTAATGCCACTGAACGTTCTCCAAAAGACGGTTGAAGGTAAATTTTATGTTATGTGTATCTTATCCCAATTAATAATAATAATAATAGGTTTTAAAGGCACAGTATGGGTCATTATGCTAGGTATAGAAAAATTCAGATTTCTGATCTTTAGGATAAATCTTACCTTTCCTCATATTCTACAGTGCCAGTTTTAAATGCAAATTATAAGAGTTTGATCTTGTGGGTGGAATCACCAATGGTACACAATCTGTCTCTTGTAACTCATACATGCACGCGCGTGTGTTTCATCCTTACCAGAACAAAGAAAACGCTGCGCAAAAGCTTTCATCTCAGTTCTTGAAATGTGCACATCCTACCAACACTGTCTGCCTGCTGATGAGCAAGGGAGGACTGGAAGGAAAAAGGATGGTGAATTGTCCTAACCTCCCATCCCTTCTACATCATCATTTCCAGCACAAGGGTTTGGCTCATACAGAGAGATACAAGGAGAGAAGGACGGGCTCTGCTTTCGAGATGGTTCTGGTTTCTTTGGATGCGATTACCTTCTTCCTGTGTTGGAAGCAAGGTCTGGTTCTAACGGAAAGAGTGACCTACTGGGGCTTCCCACCCGTGTATCTAGTGGGCCCAGGGTACACGGGAGTTCGGGGAAACTCAACGCAGGTGCAAGTTAAGTGTGTCACGGAAGCCGGGGGGCAGTCATGGGTGCTTCTGCAGCTGTGTGGCAAGGCACGTGGGTGAGAGCCTGCTCGTGATCCCACCGGACTTCAAAACTCACAGAACACAAAACACAAAACACAGGTCCAAAGATGATTCTTCAGGACTTCAAGGGAGAGGGCACCCCACATGAGTGCACATGGCACAGGCCCGTGAAGCTGTCCCTGCTCATCAGCCACTCTCTTCCGGAGCATTTGACTGAGAGGTCGGGGGGCGCGCAGGTTTAGTAAGGTGGAGTGGGCGGGAGGATTATCTCCTAGAGCCCAGCTGTTCTACTTCTGCTAAGACCGGCACCACGTTGCTTTTTCTTTAATTTAAATTCTAGCTAGTTGACGTTCAATATTGGTTCCGGGAGAGTCAGCAGTTCATCGTTTCCGTGTAACCCCAGGTGCTCGTCCTAACGCGCGCCCGCCTTGCTGCCCATCCCCGCCGCGTCCCTCCATCGGCCGAAGTTTGTTCTCTAAGAGTCTCTCGTGATTTGTTTCCTTCTCTTTTTACTGCCCCACATCCCGCACGTTCATCCATTTTGCTTCTTAAGTTCCACATACGAGTCAAATCATACAGGATGCCTTCTGTTGACTGACTGACTTGGCTTGCCATGATGTTTTAGCTCCCACCACATGGTGCAAACGGCCAGACTGCACTCCTCCGGGGGGCTGCGTAGAGCTCTGCTCGAGCCACACCTTCTTTGTCCCATCCTCGTCCGCCGACATCTGGGCTCCCTCAGCAGTTGGGCTGTGGGGGCACCGCCGCGTCGTTCGTCGCTCTGATGCCTGTGCCCTGTCACTGACTTCGGTCTCGCTCGTTCTCTTTCCCGTCCTTCTTAAAAACAAACAACCTTTTTAAAAGACCTTTCTCTGGCCCACGAATGCCTTGCTGCTGAGTCTCCCGTTTCTCAACCTTCGGTCTCCCTGCTAAGCGGATTCTCGGTCTCTGGTTGGACTCAAGTCTGCATCCCAGCCCGAACCCGACCACGAGCAAGTGGGTCACATTTGTAGCATTGACGAATGATCTTATTTAATTCCCGTGTAAAGGAATTAAGCCTTAGAGATCATTGTAACGAGAAAACCACTATTTGGGTGAAAAGCCCACCAAATCCTTAGCAGCCCGCCCGCTCCCCTCTCCAGCTCCTGCTCCCAGGCTCTGACCCAGTGCACGGCGCCTTCCGCCCATTCCCAAGCCCGGAAAGCATAGCGTGTGCTCTGCCTTCACCATCTCCTCTCTCCCCCTTCCTCCCGCCTTCTCCCCACCCCCGCATCTCCCCCTTCTCTCCGTCTGTTGTCTTTGGAGCCACCATCATGGCGAATTGGTGTCATCCGGAAGCAGGACCGGGCACAGCCCCACACTTCACGGGCGTCCTCCTAACACCAGTGACATTGTCACACTCTACTGTTGAGCCTGTCATTACACAAATAAGCTTACCTTATTTCTACTTCCTTCAGAAATGAATCTTAAGGGGCGCCTGGGTGGCTCAGTGGGTTAAAGCCTCTGCCTTCGGCTCGAGTCGTGATCTCAGGTCCTGGGATCGAGCCCCGAGTCGGGCTCTCTGCTCTGGGGGGAGCCTGCTTCCTCTTCTCTCTCTGTCTCTGCCTGCCTCTCTGCCTACTTGTGATCTCTGTCTGCCAAATAAAATCTTTTTTAAAAAATGAATCTTAAGTGGTTTATCATAATGCTGTTAAAATAAACCAGGGGCGCCGGGGTGACTCAGTCGGTTGAGCTTCTGACTCTTGATCTCAGCTCAGGTCTTGATCTCAGGGTTGTGGATTTAAGCCCGGTGTTTCTCTCCGGGATGGGCGTGGAGCCTACTTGAAATAAATAGGGGCACCTGGGTGGCTCAGTCGTTAAGCATCTGCCTTCTGCCTTCGGCTCTGGTCATGATCCTAGGGACCTAGGATTGAGCCCCACATCAGGCTCTCTGCTCAGCCGGAAGCTGCTTCTCCCTCTCTCTCTCCCTGTCTCTCTCCGTCAAATAAATAAAATCTTTAAACAATAATAAATAAATAAAAATAAAAATAAATAAGCCAGTACCTCACAAGTAGGAGCGATCTGGGACACAATCCTCCTCCCAGACATCTGTCAGTGTCTGGACACATTTTTGATTTGTTACAGGTTGGGGTGTTGCAATAGGTTCCTAGTTGGGAAAGGTCAGGGATGCTGCCAAGTGTTGTAAAATACAAAAAACAGACCCCACTTCAAAGAATTACCAGTGCCAAAATGTCAAGAGTGATGAGGTTGATGAGCCCTGAGATAAGCTAATCTTTTATATGGCTTGGAAACCAGGCACCATTAAGATAAACTTAGGTTACCACTGACTCTTTTATATCAAAGTATTCAATTTTTTAAAAATCATTTGTTTCCACACCTTGCTGCAACACCAGAACTGTTTCTTTTTTTTTTTTAAGATTATTTATTTATTTGACAGAGGGAGAGAGAGAGAGAGAGAGAGAGGGAACACAAGCAGGGGGAGTGGGATAGGGAGAAGCAGGCTTCCTGCCGAGCAGGGAGCCTGATGTGGGGTTCAATCCCAGGACCCCGGGATCATGACCTGAGCCGAAGGCAGACGCTTAACGACTGAGCCGCCCAGGCGCCCCACCAGAATGGTTTCAAAGCATTTTTAAAATGAGTTAAAGTATTTTTTATTTCCATAAAGTGAAGAGTAAAATTTACATCTTTTAGCATCATATGGAATACAATTTTCTGAACAAGTAAATGTTACGAGCTCCACAGACAATGGTTTCTTTTTTTTTTTTAAGTTTCTTTTTTTTTTTAATTAACCTCTATCCAACCTGGGGCTTGAACTCATGACCCTGAGATCAAGAATCCCATGCTCTTCTGCCCGAGACAGCCCAGTGCCCCGAACAATGGTTTCTTTTATAGGAAAACTGGAGAACTCTCAGAGTTTTGCAACTTTTCCCCTTTAACTGTCAATCTTGCTGGCAAGCACTAAACAGAGCCTGTTCACTACCTGTTTAAGGAAAACTCGTTTCTCATCCGACTTTTCTTCCGTCAAGGGGCTCCTGCTGCACTGTCACGGCGGGTTGAAAGAAAGGATTTTCAACCCCCTGTTTCAGGTAAGGGCCAGCTAACAGCAGCAGCCAAGCCAGCCATTCTCTTCATTTTCTTTTATTTCTGGTGTAACTTCATATTTTTCTATCTAACTTATTCAGTGGAACATTTTTCTTATTCTGTATCTTACATAGTGTCAGTTTTTCCTGGCTTTCCTAAAAAGCTTATGTTTTTCCCCAAAGTTTATATTATCCCGCTTTCCCAAAAAGCTTATGTTGTCTTCTCCAGCGTGTCTCCGTACACACAGCCTAAGTCCCAGGTGTCGATGGCTTTCACACTTGAACTTTCTCCAGGTCTCCAGGCAGCTCCAGGCTTAGCCAAGTTGGCTTCGTGTGTATTACATGTGCCTGGAATGGCCGGGAGAAGGCCGAGCGCCAGGAACGAAATCCAGGCTTTTCGAACCTCAGCATTTCTTTGTAACACAAATATTGCTTTTATTTAACAACTCCTCCTCCTCCTCTCCCTTCACCCTGACTTCCAGACTAAATCAGCCTTCAAGACAGGGTTCCTCCTAGTGCCACAAAGTCTTGTTTATCCTAAAAACTTGGCCATCGGGTCTTAAAATCTGAACAGTATGCCCTGCTTAAGGGGGAAGGTGAGGGGGAGAGAAAATCGCTTTCCCAGAAGTTTGCAGCTAAAATATGTACTAATCTTCATTTACAACTTGGAATGATTTCTCCCTTATTTTATCACGAGGGAGACTGGCCGCCGGCCTTTGTTGCCTAATGACTCCCCAAAGCAGCTGTTTTTGTGAACAGGTTGTCTCGCTGAAGGCTCTCATCCTCTGCCTCGTCCCCATCTCCCACCCGTGTCCCGTCACCAGCGGTTCACGTGATCTCTGAGAGCGGACCGTGATCAGATGCTCGCACCGTGTTAACTGGAAAGTACAGGTCCGTTCCAAAGAGACGGTGATTCCCCTCTTGGCCTTCTGCTTGCGACTGGAGTTGATATTCCCAAGGATATATTGGACCCTTGTACTTGGCTGTGGCCCTCCAATTGTAAATTGCTCCAGGTGGGACTGAAATAATCAGGATGATTTAAGAGCAAAAAAGAATAAATACGAACATAATGTTTCCACTTTTCCTCAGAACTATTTGGCTAAATAATAAATATTTGGAGTAAGACAGGAAATATATCCCCCAAGGTACAAGTCAGGCTCTTTTCTTTCATGAAACTCAAGCATTAAATACCACGATTTAACTGTTGTTTCTCCCATCCTCCCAGAAAGATTTTTTAAAGCTTCTCCCATTCAGAGTTTGGATATCAAATGCCTAATCAGAGCTTCTGTGGGTCCTAATTCCATCTGCCCTCACAGCAATGACATTCTTTGTTTAATCATCTTGCTGCTAATTCTAATTCTATAATAAAAGACCCTTTTGGGGAGTTCCATCCTGACATTCCTTAAGGCCAGCTCCCTTCTGAAGACTTTCCCAAAATGAAGATATGAGAACAGAGAACCCTAAGGAACTTACTGCTGTGTGATAGTCTCTTTTCCACCAAGAAAAAACCGTAAGGAGCCCCATTTTTAGCCTCAACCGATAGAGCCACCCAGGAGCCCCCAAAAGGGATCGATTTCTAGATTGTTTCTCACGTTGGGGGGTGCTGGACCACATAGGTAATATCACCGCACCCTCTAATCTGTAAGGTGCGAGACAGTTTCAGTTTCCCAGGAGACTTCTCGGGACACAAACTGAAGCTTCCTTTCCATTTCTGGGCGTTGGTGAATGTTTCGGGTCTTTCCCTCTCATCATTCTTTTGCTCTTGGAGGATACGTTTCTGTTGTTTCAATGCAGTGGGCGGCGCTTTGTTATGATGGCCCTCCTAAACTAATGCATGACCATTCATCCAAGATCTACAACAACCCAAGGGTCTGCCAACTGATAAAAGGATAAACATACTGTGGCACATTCATACCATAGAATACACTCAGTAATCGAAAGGAATGAACCACTGATTTATGCAACAAAGTGGATGATCTCAAAAGATCCATGCTAATTGATAGAAGCCAGAAATAAAAGAGTGCATATTTTCATTTACAGAACATTCTAGAAAAGGCAAAACTATAGAGACAGAATCAAATCAGTGGTTGCCAAGTGAGGGGGGGGAGGGATTAACCACAAAGGCACAAGAGAACTTTTTGAAGCAAAGGAAATATTCTGTATTTTGATTAAAGTGGTGAATACATAACTGTATCACACATATAAAAAAGGTGAATTTAACCGTATGTAAATTATACTTCAACAAATCTGACCTTTAAAATGATCTTGGAAAGAAGGCAAAGCTAAAAACCAAAATATTGTAGATTCTCATTACCTAAATAGGATCACTATGAATATTTGGCCGTATTTATACCTAGTATTTATATGTAAAATGTATTTACAAGCTTAGGATCATATTGTATATGCAGTTTTATAATTTACTCATTTCATTTAATAGACTATTGTAAATATCAGTATTCTTCTGAAACTTTATTTCTCATTCTATCTCAACCCCCTATTGTTGAAACCTGAAGGTTCCCTTTCGTGTCTTGCCATAATAAATAATGCTTCAGTGTCTTTAAAGCTTAGTTATTACCTGCATTTATAAAAATGGAATAATGATTTTTTAAACAATGATAAAAATGTCATATGATACATTAATATAAAATTACTTGTTTAAAAGCAAGCCCCTGAAGATATACCCCCATCACTATGCACTTTGGAGAGCTGTCCTCTTCATGACATATGCTTTCCTGTAGTAGAACTCAGAGGCCGAGTAGTTCAGTGAAGCAACAGGAGAGTCACTAGAATCGGCTGATGGAGGTTTGTGTCTGGGTCACCAGGATGGGCATTAGTTCCTCGTCTGCGAACGGGCGGTGTAAATAAACCCGTGTGGCCCCTGCTGGTTGGCTAACCAGACTCCCACACCAAATGCGTGGCTGTTGCGACCCCGGTAGAGGCTGCGTAGGCTACAGAATTGCTCTCTCCTCTTTCTGAAGGTAGGATGGCCACGTGACACCGTTCTGTCTGATGAAAGCTCTGCTGGGAAAGCTTCTACCTTTCTCATAACGCAAACGTGCCTGGCGACTGCTCCTTCCCTTCCTCCTTGTTCGAGCCTGGAACACGGGTGTGATGACTAGAGCGGCTACCACTGTGACCATTAGTGGCTTTGAGAGGCGACAGGTGAAGTGGAAGCTCAAAGGAGCCTGGGTCCTTGGTGACCCTGGGAGCCGCCACAGCAGCTCCAGAAGGCCACCTGCCCACCTCTTCTTCAATGAGAAAAAACAACCTCCATCTATTGAAGCTGGTTTCCTGCCTCCAGCAGATGGAAGCCTTCCTAACTCATAGTCCAGCTGCCGTGAAGGGCAATCAAGCGCATATGGGACTGTGTTTTGGAAAATGGGAACCAACATAAACCTTTCAGATGATATTTCCTGGTCAGTTAAAGACAAAATTAATAACACGCCGCCTTGCTACTTGTGATCTTTTTCCTCTCTCTCCAAGCTTCTCAGTCATCAAGACTTCATATGACATTTCCTATACTCTTTCCACATTTTCCCAATTGTTTACTACTGATCATCTTCAAAAATTTTTATGACCAAACCAAAATATTCTGCACGGGGCAATTTTCTGGAAAAGAAATACAAACCGGTGGCTTTACTCAGTGAGACAAACGTTGTCATCAGTACTGCGCCGGTGTCATCAAAAGTGGCACTAAGAGGGGCGCCCGGGTGGCTCAGTGGGTTAAAGCCTCTGCTTTCAGCTCAAGTCATGATCCCAGGGTCCTGGGGTCGAGCCCCACATCGGGCTCTCTGCTCAGCGGGGAGCCTGCTTCCTCCTCCCTCTCTGCCTGCTTGTGATCTCTCTCTCTGTCAAATAAATAACATTAATAAAAAATTTTTTTAAAAGTGGCACTAAGAGTTCCACTGTGAAGAGCAAAGGGAGAACTGCCAGCAGGGTCTGAATCACAGTCATTGAGTCAAGCCTCTTTAGAAGGCAGGTGCCTCCAGGGGCTTTCAAGAGCATCATTTCCTAAGCTAGGAATTCTCATTTCGGTTCACTAGATGAGAAGGGCGGGAAACAAGTGTTGAGGATCACTTGAGGCTGCAGAGCCCCACATTCATCATAATTCCTGACAGTGCGTCAAGGGAAAAGACGAGGACTTTGAGCAAGTTCGTAGCCACGGAGGCTCTGGTTCCCGACTTTTCCAACGGGGAGCTAGCTCTCCCTCCCCGAGGGGTCCATAGGCACCAGAGTGAGTGCAGAGAAAGGAGCCGGCATTCAGTAGGGGCTCCTTAAGCGGAAGCTTGGCCTCCATCCCAGCAAAGGCACCGACTTCTGCACTCCAGAGCTCAGGGGTGCAGAACCCCTTTATGTAAACCACCCTCACTGGGTGATACTGGACAAAGCCTTACTTTTCTCATCTGAAAGACATCATGGTAATAACAGTACCTACTTTAAAACTGTGTTATGGAAGGTTAGTGATATAAGCCTGGGAAAGTGCCCAGCATGGCTCCTGGCACATGCACATGCTTAATGTCGGCTCCTACGACTGTTACTACTTACACGCCTGCTCTGTTGGCTCTCTCCCTTTAGCGTATAAACACATTGAGTTTTTCCATCTTAGGCTTTAGATACTTCCTTTTTTTTAAAGATTTTTTTTTTATTTTTATTTATTTGACAGATGCAGATCACAAGCAGGCAGAGAGGCAGGCAGAGAGGGAGGAAGGGAAGCAGGCTCCCCGCTGAGCAGAGAGCCCGATGCAGATGCGGGGGTCGATCCCAAGACCCTGGGATCATGACCTGAGCCGAAGGCAGAGGCTTTAACCCACTGAGCCACCCAGGTGCCCCAAGATACTTCCTTTTTTATTTATTTTGCCCATTCCTTTTTTTTTTCCTCCTCTGTTCCTATCCTCCACTTTGCCCTTAGCTGCATACGCGCAGGGGGGGTCAATGCCTATGCAGTCTGCACCCAGCCCAGCCCCGGGTGACCCTGACGGGTGGGGGGAGGTGTGGGCGCAGGACACACTTCTAAGCTCGCTCATGTTCCTGTAGGCAAGAGGCCTCGTTCCTCACCAGGTAGGCCTCTCCACGGGGCTGCTCACAACCTGCCTTCCCCCCAGGTGAGAGATCCAAGCGAGGCAGAGAAGCCCGGAAGCCCACACAGCAAGCCACAGCCTTTTCTGACCTAATCCCAGACATCACAAGTCACCCCTCCGCCAGTGCTGTTGGCCATACAGACCAGCTCTGGCACAACGTGGGAAGAGACAGAAGGGCGTGGAGGCTGGGAGGCAGGATCTTTAAGATTTTATTTATTTACTTGAAAGAGAGAAACAGAATGTGAGAGAGAAGGAGCATGAGCCGAGGGAAGGGCAGAGAGAGAAGCAGGCTCCCTGCTGAGCAGAGATTTCCCGACACCCAGGACCCCTCCGTCATAATCCTTGAGCCGGAGGCAGATGCTTCACCGACTGAGCCACCCAGGCGCCCCTGAGCAGCCATCTGGAAGGCCGGACTAGCACAGATCAGCTCTCCAGGTGACGTGTATGCTGTGAGGAAGGGGGGATCGGTGGGAGGAGCAGTGGTGGGGGCACAGGAGACCCCGGACTGTCCATGTCCTTGCAGTGAGAGTGAAGCAAGAGTCTAGGAGGAGTAGAGAATCAACACAAAACACTGCAATGATAGAAACTATTTAAAAAAGGGGCGGGGGTTGGGCCCGGGTGGCTCAGTGGGTTAAGCATCTGCCTTCGGCTCAGGTCATGATCCCAGGGTCTTCGGATCAAGCCCCGATTCAGGCTCCCTGCCTGTTTCTCCCTCTCCCTCCGCCTGCCGCTCCCCCTGCTCATGCTCGCTCTCTCTCTCAAATAGATAAATAAAATGGTTTTTTTAAGGGCAGTATAGGGTAGTCACATTTAACTTGGACTGCACTGGGTTCTTGGCTTTTATTTATTTGTTCTGTTTTGGGAGACTTACCTTCTTATTCAATCTTGCTGGTCCTAGTAGTAAGATGGTTCTGACTTCCCTGACCCCAGGCTAGCTAGATTTTGTGGAGAAGCTGCCTGGGAGACTGAGTCCCTCAGGGGGTCGCTGAGCTCTATCCACAGAGAATCTTCCCGGTGCACAATCTCCAGCAGGATGCTCGGGGGCCACCGACGCAAGGCCATCCCCTGATTTTCCATAGGTGATGTTTTCCTGCTTTTACAAAGGGCAAAAAGCCACACAGAAGCTCTGTCTTTTGAGACAATTTTCCGCCCTGAGCTTTGGTTAGAACGTACCAGAACTGGGATTTCGGACAGGACACACTGTTCTCATTTTAAAGCCAAATGGCCGGGTGCAGCAAGCGCGGGTGCCTGCCTCCTTGGTGCGCTCTCACCGCTCACGTAGCTGGGGGGAGAGCGCAGCTCCATCTCTTAAATAAAATATAGTGTCATGCTTTCTTAATGAAAAACCCTTTGAGGGGCACCTGGGTGGCTCAGTGGGTTAAGCCTCTGCCTTTGGCTCAGGTCATGATCCCAGGGTCTTGGGATCGAGCCCCGCATCCGGCTCTCTGCTCAGCGGAGAGCCTGCTTCCTCCTCCCTCTCTGCCTGCTTCTCTGCCTACTTGTGATCTGTCTGTCAAATAAAGAAATGAAATCTTAAAAAAAAAAAAAAA
>RCUC01089475.1:0-21562 GCA_003697995.1 Taxidea taxus jeffersonii
CGAAAGCTCTTATTCTTCCCTTTTGAGAAATAGCATATGAGCTGGATTTTTTTTGAAGTGAATTTTAACCTGCCCTAAATGATCATTAGAGTCCCCACATTGCATACTGACTGTGAGTCAGGTACTGTCCTCAACATTTTACATGCAGTAGCTCATTTAATTCTCTGTGAAGTAGAGATCACCATCCCCAAACACAAAGACAGCTTAACCATTATGTCAAAATTGAACAGCCCATGAGTAGTTCCAGTGACTACAGTCTTTTTTTTTTTAAAGCGAATACTAATATACGTCTTTTTTTTTGGAAGATTTTATTTATTTATTTGACAAACAGAGATCACAAGTAGGCAGTGAGGCAGAGAGAGAGAGAGAAGGGGAAGCAGGCCCTCTGCTAAGCAGGGAGCCTGATGTGGGGCTCGATCGCAAGATCCTGAGATCATGACCTGAGCCAAAGGCAAGAGGCTTAACCCACTGAGCCACCCAGCCCCCCTACCCCACCCCAGCGACTACAGTCTTAAACCCCACACTGCCACGGTGATAACTGCTAGGACTCCTGGCCAGTGTTGATTGTGGCGAGACTACCCTCTGCTAGTGCTTTAGCTTTTTTCCTTTTTGATAGGCCCCCATGCGAGCGAATTAGATACTACTAACTTCCCCATTTTGCATAGGAGAAAACTAAGATTCATAGATATTAGTTATGTGAACTTGGACATACTGTTCTAATCAGTTCAGTTCCTACATTGAATCATAATGAAGCCCAAAGGTAGAGGGAGTAGACAGAAACCTTTCACTCTTAAAGCAAAGCTTGCTTCAGTTCTATTTGAATATTAGGCTGTACCACAGTGTATCCCAATTCTGTCTTAGTGCTATGCAATATTAACTGACATTTTTTTTAATTTTAAAAAATTTTTTATAAACATGTAATGTATTATTAGCCCCAGGGGTACAGGTCTGTGAATCGCCAGGTTTACACACTTCACAGCACTCACCATAGCACATACCCTCCCCAATATCCATAACCCCACCACCCTCTCCCTGCCCCCCTCCCCCCGGCCCCCCTTAGTTTGTTTTGTGACTTAAGAGTCTCTTTTGGTTTGTCTCCCTCCCGATCCCATCTTGTTTCATTTATTCTTTTCCTACCCCCCAACCCCCCCGTTGCATCTCCACTTCCTCATATCAGGGAGATCATATGATAGTTGTCATTCTCTGATTGACTTATTTCGCTAAGCATAATACAATACTACGTTTGTATCTTTAGGGTAAATACCCAGTAGTGCAATTGCTGGATCATAAGATAACTCTATTTTCAACTTTTTGAGGAACCTCCATGCTGTTTTCCAGAGTGGTTGCACCAACTTGCATTCCCACCAACAGTGTAGGAGGGTTCCCCTTTCTCCGCATCCTTGCCAGCATCTGTCATTTCCTGACTTGTTCATTTTAGCCATTCTGACTGGTGTGAGGTGGTATCTCATTGTGGTCTTGGTTTGTATTTCCCTGATGCCCAGTGATGTGGAGCACTTTTTCATGTGTCTGTTGGCCATGTGGATGTCTTCTTTGCAGAAATGTCTGTTCATGTCCTCTGCCCATTTCTTGATTGGATTCTTTGTTCTTTGGGTGTTGAGTTTGCTAAGCTCTTTATAGATTTTGGATACTAGCCCTTTATCTGATATGTCGTTTGCAAATATCTTCTCCCATTCTGTCAGTTGTCTTTTGGTTTTGTTAACTGTTTCCTTTGATGTGAAAAAGCTTTTGATCTTGATGAAGTTCCAATAGTTCATTTTTGCCCTTGCTTCCTTTGCCTTTGGCATTGTTCCTAGGAAGAAGTTGCTGTGGCTGAGGTCGAAGAGGTTGCTGCCTGTGTTCTCCTCAAGGATTTTGATGGATTCCTTTCTCACACTGAGATCTTTCATCCATTTTGAGTCTGGTTTTGTGTGTGGTATAAGGAAATGGTCCAGTTTCATTTTTCTGCATGTGGCTGTCCAATTTTCCCAACACCATTTGTTGAAGAGGCTGTCCTTTTTCCATTGGACATTCTTTCCTGCTTTGTCGAAGATTAGTTGACCATAGAGTTGAGGGTCTATTTCTCGGCTCTCTATTCTGTTCCATTGATCTATGTGTCTGTTTTTGTGTCAGTGCCATACTGTCTTGATGATTACCGCTTTGTAACAGAGCTTGAAATCGGGAATTGTGAGGCCACCAACTTTGACTTTCTTTTTCAATATTCCTTTGGCTATTCGAGGTCTTTTCTGGTTCCATATAAATTTTAGGATTACTTGTTCCATTTCTTTGAAAAAAAATGGGTGGGATTTTGATATGGATTGTATTAAATATGTAGATTGCTTTAGGTAGCATAGACATTTTCACAATATTTGTTCTTCTAATCCATGAGCATGGAACATTTTTCCATTTCTTTGTGCCTTCCTCAATTTCTCTCATGAGTACCTTATAGTTTTCTGAGTATAGATTCTTTGCCTCTTTGGTTAGGTTTATTCCTAGGTATCTTATGGTTTTGGGTGCAATTGTAAATGGGATTGACTTCTTAATTTCTCTTTTTTCTGTCTTGTTTTTGGTGTAAAGAAATGCAACTGATTTCTGTGCATTGATTTTATATCCCGACACTTTACTGAATTCCTGTAGAAGTTCTAACAGATTTGGAGTGGGGTCTTTTGGGTTTTCCACATATAGTATCATATCATCTGCAAAGAGTGATAGTTTGGATTCTTCTTTGCTGATTTGGATGCCGTTAATTTCTTTTTGTTGTCTGATTGCTGAGGCTAGGACTTCTAGTACTTGTTGAATAGCAGTGGTGTTAATGGACATCCCTGCCGTTTTCCTGACCTTAACGGAAAAGCTCTCAGTTTTTCTCCATTGAGAATGATCTTTGCAGTGGGTTTTTCATAGATGGCTTTGATAATATTGAGGTATGTGCTCTCTATCCCTACACTTTGAAGAGTTTTGATCAGGAAGGGATGCTGTACTTTGTCAAATGCTTTTTCAGCATCTATTGAGAGTATTATATGGTTCTTGTTCTTTCTTTTATCAATGTATTGTATCACATTGATTGATTTGCAGATGTTGAACCAACCTTGCAGCCCTGGAGTAAATCCCACTTGGTCGTGGTGAATAATCCTTTTAATTGTACTGTTGGATCCTATTGGCTAGTATTTTGGTGAGAATTTTCGATCTGTGTTCATCAAGGATATTGGTCTTTAATTTTCTTTTTTTGATGGGATCCTTGTCTGGTTTTGGGATCAAGGTGGTGCTGGCCTCATAAAACGTGTTTGGAAGTTTTCCTTCCATTTCTATTTTTTGGAACAATTTCAGGAGTATAGGAATTAATTCTTCTTTAAATGTTTGGTAGAATTCCCCTGGGAAGCTGTCTGGCTCTGGGCTTTTGTTTGTTTGGAGATATTTGATGACTGTTTCAATCTCCTTACTGGTTATGGGTCTGTTCAGGTTTTCTCTTTTTTCCTGATTCAGTTTTGGCAGTTTATATTTCTCTAGGAATGCATCCATTTCTTCCAGATTGTCAAATTTGTTGGCATAGAGTTGCTCATAATATGTTCTTATAATTGTTTGTATTTCTTTGGTGTTGGTTGTGATCTCTCCTCTTTCATTCACAATTTTATTTATTTGGTCCTTTCTCTTTTCTTTTTGATAAGTCTGGCCAGGGGTTTATCAATCTTATTAATTCTTTCCAAGAACCAGCTCCTAGTTTCATTGATTTGTTCTATTGTTTTTTTGGTTTCTATTTCATTGATTTCTGCTTTGATCTTTATTATTTCTCTTCTCCTGCTGGGTTTAGGCTTTCTTTGTTGTTCTTTCTCCAGCTCCTTTAGGTGTAGGGTTAGGTTGTATATTTGAGACCTTTCTTGTTTCTTGAGAAAGGCTTGTATCACTATATATTTTCCTCTCAGGCCTGCTTTTGCTGTGTCCCACAGATTTTGAACCATTGTGTTTTCATTAAATTAACTGACATTCATATAGTGATAGCTAATGCACATGATTGCATGTATTACAAATATTTCAGCATTTTTTAGCAATGGCCTTTATTATCAGAACTGTGATTGTGATAACAAATCTTCAGTTTCTTATAAACTTCCTCGGATATGACATAAATTTGCCCTTGGATAATAACTAGAACCCTTGTGTGTGTATATGAGTTACAGTAACACTCCGCATCTGTGTCGCACTTATAGAAACACATTTAGTTGATATTTACTATCAGCCAGCCTCTGTATTAAACCCTTTTATGTAGATTATCTTATTGAGTCTTTCTATATGGAGAAACCTTACCCCCCATTTGTATACCTGAGCTACTTGAGGTTGTAGAGATCAGTGACTTATTTAAGCAAGAATCAATAAATGGAAAGCATTCTCAGGACTGTGCAATTCAGAATTTAAGATCTTGCCACTGTGCTTTTCAGTCTTGCCTGATTCTCCCAAAATTCTTAAAGAACAAACAAAATGAACAAAAAACAAAAACAGTTTAAGTGATTGGCTCAAGATCACAATATTTATAACAGGCAGAGACAGCCCTAGGATTCAGGTCAACTAGATGCTCCTCTGTTGGATCTGACACTGCACTTGATGAATCTTATACTTGTATACATAGTCTATACATACATTAAACAGATATGAAAATAAATATTTCTTACTTAAACTTATGAAAAATTTTATTGCCTGCCTTTCTTTGCTGTACTCAGGTGGCCTCTAAGACTTCTAATTGCTGAGGTTATTACATTTACGTTCAAGGATTAGGATATTATAGCAAGAACATGTTAAACTCCAAAAATCACAGGAAATAGAAGATACTCCTTTTGAAGATCTTATTGAGATTCTGATAGGGTAAAGCTTAAATAAAGAGATAAGTAGGTCGAAATAGGAGATCAGTTTTGCATGTGAAGACTCAATATTCTCAGTTTTGCATGTGAAGACTCAATATTCTCAGTTAACCAATATGTGGTCCTTAGATGATGATGTGAGAAGGGACTCTTCTGTTGTTTCAATGCAGAGAAGTCTTCATGCAAGCTGGGACAAGGGAGGTGCTTAGGGGCTTCTCAAAGAAGTGACAGTTTTCAAGGTACTTGGCCTGAGAGCACAGTGTTTCCTAAAACTGGACCTGAAATGGATGGAATCTGGGAGTACTAGTCAATCTATATAATTGATATCATGACAAGATAAAGGTTGTTCTCTGGATCCTTCTTCTTTCCAACCATCAAAGATAACGTGAAAAATCTGTATAACTCCATTCATTACACCTGATGTGTCATTGTATTAATCACGATAGAAAGACTATTCCATTCCAATAGTAAGGCATATGATCTTAGTAGCTTAGACTATTAAAGTTTATTTCTTACTGTCATGAAATCCGATGTGCATTGAGTCACCCTCGTCTATCTCATCGTTATGCCATGTGTGCCACAGGGCTTCCCTGATCACTGTGACAGCAGAAAGGAGGGGTAGACAAGACACCCCAACTCTTATGCTCCCAGTCACTTCTGCTCACAAACCATTGGCTAACACCATCACATGACCCCAGCCAACTGAAATGGAGGCTGAGAAATGTAGATCTGGTGCTTAATTGGTGAATGATGTCCCCGAACCCTTAACTATGATCTCTCCTTGTTCTCCTTGATGCCAGCCAACTTTGTCAACTCCCACTTTTCATTCTTCTCATCCTGGTTTTTTTTTTTTTTTTCCCAATGCTGGCATGCCTTCATTTTTCCTTGTTTCCCCTTCATTCAGACACCATTGAACAAATTATATATTTACTGTGCAGGTCGCTTGCATGATTCTGAGAGTGAGGGCCTCCTTAGTCATGCGCCTCATATATTTCTCTAGCCTCACACTTGTCCCAGTGTAGTTACTCTGTGCCAAGTGGTTTCTGAATTGAATTACATATAAGAATTTAACATGATTCCTAACCTTGTAAGAGAGATGTGATAAGCAGACAATGCAATATTGTAATAAATGCACATCATACTATTTCTACAGGTAGTGTACTGTGGACATTATTGTTCTACACCCAGTAGCATTTGCTAAATGCTAATCAGAGCACTTTGTTAGATCATGTGTTAAGGAATTGAAGTAAATGTAATCCTGCCTTAGAGCAATTGCAATGGAAGGACATTGGTGAAAACACAAAAGATCACTCCTAGCACATACTTTAAGTAGGTATATACTTTGTGTCAGAGATTCTCAGACTCTGCTGCCTGGATGGAGGGTTCTGAGTAAAGCCTAAAATGTGTGAGATTATCTGGTCCAGGAGAAGGCACAAGGTTTGGATCTATCAAAGCTTCTGAGGTTATTTGCCCCACAGTTTCTGGGGATGGCTGCAGACACTGACTGCTCTTCTGTTTCATGAAATTTTACCCCAGGCTTATAGGAACAAAGATACTCCGACTTCTCAGATAATAGACAGCAACATTCACCCCTTGAAATGGCTGGCATTAATAGTCTTGCAAGGAGGAAAGAAGCATTTCCTTTCTTTTTTTCAATATCTAAAGAGAGTTTTCCCTGCCACAGGACTTGGAAAAGCTAGTAAGACTTGAATAGAATGTTTATAAATTATGAAAATAAATAATAAAGGTGTAAAGTGGCAAAATTTGAAGTGATCTTGATCAGTTGGGACAGAGATCAGTCTCATAGGTCCAGGGATGGGCTTTCATGAGTCCCTTGAACCCCTTGAAACATTTGTATGTTTTGGTTTTATGCATTTTATGGAGAAGGGTCTATCTTTAAAATATTAAGAGCCACTAATCTGATTTTTCAGAGGTGGAATTTCCGGTCTATAGAGATCTAAAGACATACCCATGCTCGAGGAAGTAATCAGGAATAAATCCATTTTTAGAACCCTGTCCCTCTCAGCCTCACTGTTATGGGTTGAATTGTGCCCCAGCCCCAAATATTGTTGTAGCCCCAGCGACCCAGTACCTGTGAATGCTGCCTTATTTTGAAGTAGTCTGCAGATGTAACCAAGTTAAAATTAGGTAATTAAGGTGACCGAAATCCAATATAACTGAAGAGGAAAACTCTGTGAAGACAGGGACACAAAGCAATTTGGTAATGTGCAAACAGAGACAATGATTTGAGTTCTGCATCTACCAGCCCAGGAATGCTGAGGTTTGCTGACCACCGCCAGAAGCTGAAACAGGCAAGGAAGGGTTGGTCCCTAGAGCCATTGGACAGAGTAAGGCCCTGCCAACACCTTGATATTCCAGACTCCTAGCCTGCAAAACTGTGAGAGAATACATTTCTGTTCTCTCAAGCCACCATGTTTGTGGTAATATGTCAACCCTAGGAAATGAATATGCTTACTCATTTCTAATTTTCCATATCAGTACATTAGTTTTTATCATACTGATGCCAGTGCTGATAATTATGTTTTGCTGTGTTTTTAAATACATGTTTACCAGTCCTAGTTTATGTACCTCCCCAGGAAATCTGGGCCCATCTGTTCTATGTGCCTTGGCTACTTGCCATGCTTCCTGGCTTGAATAGCTGGGCAATGGCTTCTATCATTCTCACAGCCTTAACATTCCAGCCACCAGTCATAATTTACTTATTCTCTCACTTATTTGGGGGCCAAGTGCCAGCTTTGGGACCTTCTCTATATACTGGCTCTGGAAGCACCTGCAGCAGCTTCCATGTCCAAGTCCAACCTAACTAGACCCATGGAAGCTCTAGCTTCCGCATTACCTCTACAGGGGCAGGGTAACATCAACTAGAATTACTGAATAATGTTTCTTGGGGTAAATTTTGACTAAAAGAAGATAGGAATTATAGGAAGATAAGTCGAAAATTGTTTTCTTTTTTCTCTATCATACAGGCTGTTCTAAGATATGGAGGTTCTATATAGCCTTTCCAACCTATCCCATATCATCAAGAAACCATTGGTATCTTCTTGGGAAGATACGGTCAGATCATTGTGCACAATGTTGTTTGGCTTTATCTACTATAAACAAAGGACTCCCATGTTTCTCCATGGACTCTTTCTATATTCCTAAGATTTCTGGTTACCAAATGTGTTATGTGGGTGTGGAGGAGGTGTCCCATACCAAGCAGTTCTATGATACCAGCTGTATGTCTGATACTATCCACCTAGAGATAGTGCTAAATCCCACAGGTTCAGTTCAGTCCTAAAAGACTGCCTTCTCCACCACAAATTCAACTGACAATTATAAGTCTAGGTTGTCCCCTGTGCTATAAATCAGACATTCCCATGACCCCAACTTCAGGTTTGGTTAGCTTGCTAAAGTAGCCCCCAGAACTCAGGAAAAGGATTTACTTACTAGATACCTCATTCATTATAAAAGAGGACAACTCAAGTATGGTCAGATGGAAGAGCGGCATGGGGCAGTATAGGGAGGGGTGTGGAGCTTTCGTGCCCTTCTGAGCTCCACTCTTCCTGGACTTGCACATGTTTACCAGCATGAGAGCTCTCCAAACCCTGTCCTTTTTGGGCTTTTATGGAGACTTCATGTAGGCATGGTTGATTAAGTCATTGGCTGACCATTGGTGACTAAACTCCATCTTCAGCTCCTCTTCCCTCCCTAGAGGTGAGGTGGGGTAGGGTGGAGTGGAGCAGAGCTGAATGTTTCATCCAGCTGATCATGTGGCTGGTTTCCCTTGGCAGCCAGCCCCATCTTTAGGGCTCATTAACATAATCTCAGGTGTGATTGAAAGGAATTTGTTATGAATAACAAAGGACACAGATTTCTTGTTTATGCTCTGGAGCTGGGAACAAAGCTAAGTGTTTTTTTTTTAATGATGCTCCTCTAGTTGTTATAGAGGAAATTACAAGGGCTTTAGGAATTAGGTGCCAGGAACTATGGATGAACCCAAATATATATTTTATATTATACCATAATATCACAGCTATTGTTATGGGTTGAATTGCATTCCCCCAAAATTCATGGAGTCCTAAACCCTGGTATCTCAGAACATGACTTCATTTGGAAATAGTATCATTGCAGATGTAATTAATTAAAGTAAAGTGATAATGGAGTAGAATGGGTCCCTCATCTGATATGACTTGTATCCCTATAAAAATGGAAAATTTGAATACACACAGAGCACCATATGATGATGAAGGCAGAGTTTGGGGTGACATTTTTACAAGCCCACAAAGGCCAAAGCTTGCCAGCAAATCACTGTAAGCTAGGAGAGAAGGGCTTAAAACAGATTCTCATTCACAGTCCTTAGAAAGTACTTGCCAACACCTTGATCTTTAACTTGTAGCCCGAGAACTGTGAAACAATAGAATTTTGTTGTTTAAGCCATTTGTTTGTGATAGTTTATTATTGAAGTGCTGGCAAACCAACATACTTATTTCTCTACCTTATTTCTCACTCTCATTCTTTCTTGCTTTCACTCAGTTGTATCAACTCCGTCAGAACCATTCAAAATTATTACAGGTTATTTTTTCATAAATGTAAGCTAGTATAATTTTGATTTCTAGTTTGATTTTAATATGTGTGTGATTATCCCTGGTTAAGTGCTGACTAATAGAGAAGAGACAGGATCTGTCCTTTTCCTGGAAAAGCTCATGATTTTAAGCAAGGCCAGTCTAACTGGTAAAACACTAGGAATCTGGCAAGGCAGAATGTTGTGTAATATACATCTGTATTGTGACAGAGTTCAGGAAAAAGAGAGTCACATCATAAGCTTCTAGAACAGCAAAATAATCTATTAACGATGGGAGCCTATTTATCTGTGTGGCTTCCTAGCATCACCAAAAAAAGCACGAATTCCTGTTTAGTGTAGTCTGCACACATTTTTGAATTCTCACAAATGGATTTGAGGCAGGCAGAGGGAAGTCTTATTCCAAATGGGAGCTCAGGCATTTGTAAACAAGACCCCATGTTGGTGATTTAGACAAAGTAATCAGGGTTTATGACTGTGGGAGTCTGGAGTATATGTGATGAATGATATTAATTGGGAGTGATTTGATACTCCAGGGTAAGGAGAGATAATTTCTCCAGCTAAGTACACATGGCCAGTAGCTGAAACTACCAGACCAAGCCATTATCCCTGTCAAAATGCATTTATTAAGTGCTTATTTGTATACCACACTGTGCTAAATGCCAAACCAGCTAGCTTGGAACCCACTCCCTTGTCTTAAGAGATAGGGCGCCTGGGTGGCTCAGTGGGTTAAGCCGCTGCCTTCGGCTCAGGTCATGATCCCAGGGTCCTGGGATCGAGTCCTGCATCGGGCTCTCTGCTTAGCAGGGAGCCTGCTTCTCCCCTCCCCTCTCTGCCTGACTCTCTGCCTACTTGTGTAATCTCTGTCTGTCAAATAAATAAATAAAATCTTTAAAAAAAAAAAAAGAGATAAACTGAGGCACATTAAAATTTATGAGAGTTGATTTGAGCAGATAGCAGTTTGAATGGAGCAGCCCTCTCCTAGTAGGAACTAAGGGAGAGGCTTTCGTAGAGCACACGTGGAGGCCAAACAAGGAAATTATTTGACTGGTTATAGCTTAAGTGCTTACCTTATTTGGGAAAGTCTACTTGGCTATTTGTGATTGGTTAAGTTTGGATTTCTTAACCTTGAAGTGTTTGCAGGAATTGACTCTGGCTCAGGTTTTCATGCTTCTGCATTCTCCTGGTACAGTGATTGATGTCACCTCATTTAATGGCTTCCTGGTTTGATTACTTTAACACTTGACAGTATAATCCATGTGGGTTTGAAGGAGAGAACAACCAGCGTCCCATGGAGTTCAGTGCTTCAAGTAAAGAATCTTGGTATATTTAAGAATGCCTTTTTTTTTTTTTTTTTAGAAGAAACCAACTGAAATCTTACTTTCTTTGTTCATTGTTTACAAAGATCTGCACAGTTAGGGGACCACATGAGCTTGTTGGTATATGTTAATGGTCAGAATATGGAATTTGCTCAAAATCTCTGATTTTTGCTTCCAAACTATAATCCCACTACCCTGAGGGAGTTATGTCGGGCAGTAGCATGGGCTGTAACCTCTCTGATGCCAAGGCTAGTTCTAGCCTGTCTCCACTGGATCCCGAGCACCTGCAGAAAGGTGTATAAAATCATCTGAGGAATGAGACAGCCTTCCCTTCTGGTTGGATAATGTGGATAATGTAAGAATAATGTCTCAGGGGGAAGACACCAAAACTTTGTTGAGCACCTGTCATGTCCCAAGGTCCCTACCAGGGACTTGATTTCTATAATCCCAAGGGAGACCCTTTCCATCATTTTGAAATGAGTTATTATTTATTTACAACTGTAGAGTTGAGTAAGAGTGTACATATATGAAGAAGCTGGCACTGTGTCTGGCAGAGGGCACATTTTTAGGTATCTTTCTCCTCTTCCTTTTATAGCCAGCATCTACCAAACAGGCTTCCCAGTCATTTTTCTATGCTCCTGCTTAGATGAGGTGCATAAAAATCCACCAGAGATAGGGCTGTGTTTTTTTTTTTTTTTAAGATTTTATTTATTTGACAGACAGAAATCACAAGTAGGCAGAGGCAGGCAGAGAGAGAGAGAGGAGGAAGCGGGCTCCCCGCTGAACAGAGAGCCTGATGCGGGGCTCGATCCCAGGACCCTGAGATCATGACCTGAGCCGAAGGCAGAGGCTTTAACCCACTGAGCCACCCAGGCGCCCCAGGGCTGTGTTTTTGATTAGCATCATTTTTAAGGAAAATACCCGTCTTCCCCTTCTCTAGTCTCCTTCTTTTAATAATATTGGATGGAACCTTTACTGCCAGCAGAGTCTAGGCCCCAGATACCTGTCATTTGGATCATTGAAATACCTTTGAAGTCAAAGCTTGTAATTTTCTCGTTCAATTCATACTCCTTTCTTTCTTTTTTCCTTTAACTTCAGCATAGTTAATACACAGTGTTCATTAATGTTGGTGTACCCTGTAGTGATTCAGCAATGTTGTCCATTACTCGGTGCTCATCATAAATGGACTCTTTAAGCCCCATCACTTATTTCCCCATCTCCCCAACTACATCCTCTCTGGTAACCACCAGTGTATTCCACATAGTGAAGAGTCTGTCTTTTGGTTTGTCTCCTTTTTTTTTTTCTTCATCTGTTTTGTTTCTTAAATTCCACATATGAGTGAAATCATACGGTATTTGTTTTTCTCTGATGGGCCCATTTCACTTACATTATACTGTCTAGATCCGTCCATGTTACTGCCTTTTTATTCCAAAAGAAATCTATCTTTAGTCTGTCTGTGACCAGTTTCCTACTTTACCCTTGAGACTGTGATAGTTCAGGGCCTCCTATGGAGGTTACATTTCCATGCACTGGCATGATCTTGTTCTACAAGTTTGCAGTTTTCCTTGCGCAGATGCTTCTGATTGTGGCTTCTGTCTCTTTCTCTTTCTTTACTTAGCCAACTCTGTTCATTCTTTCTGAAACAGCTCATGCTGTTAGGCTCCTCCTGGCAGCCTATGGAAAGCCTTGGTATTCTTCCTTAAGGGTTTCTTCTCATCTTGTGCTCTGTCAGGAATTTAGGATATTATATTCAGATCACCTAGTAGTACCTGTTGCTCCCACAGCAGTCCAGCTCATGGGTCAGCAAAGTTTCTTTGTAAAAAGCCAGGTCATAAGTACTTTAGCTTTGTGGGTCATGTGGCCTCTGTCTCAACTCTTCAGTTCTGCCATCCCAGTGAAACAGCCCAAGACGTTACATAAATGACCCTGACCTATTCCAATAAAACTTGATTCACAAAAGTAGGTAGCGGGGGAAAAAAAAAAAAAAGTAGGTAGCGGACCAGATTTGGTCTGTTGGTTGTAATTTGTTAACTCTTGATAATGAGAATCCTATCTTAGATTTCTTACTATCTCCAGTGCCTAGGATAAGGAGCTTGCAGTGTTAGCTCCTCCAAACCATCACATGCCAAGTCCTTATTCTTATTTTAATTTGAAGTACAATCAGGTTGCTGTTAAATATTTTCCATTTTGTATCCAGCAGGTGTGCCTCATTTCGGGCCCAGAGGCAAGTCTATATTACTAAATTCCCAGGTCACCTGGCAATAAGGAGATCTGTGCATTCTTCCCGAGCATGGAAGGCTTCTTGCTCATTTTCTCAGATATCCCATTGCCCTCCAGTCTTTCAGCTCTCCTTGAACCAGCCACAGTGCTGTCTGTGACCTGTTTATTGAAAGCTGTGTAACTAAGTACAGTAATAGAATTTTTCAATCAATACCCAATTGTAGCAGGAGCTGGTGAAGAGATTTCAGGGCAGCTGTAGCATGCCGAGATAACTTGGTGTCACTAAGAAATCAGGCAGCGGAGAGCGGTATTAATTGAGTTCCATCAATCACACATGTGGGCAATGGGCCTGAAATTTGATGTACAAACAATAGTATTGCATGGTACGTATTTAGTTGTGTAAACCCAGACAGCAAACTCATCTGAACTGTGCTGAATGGCACTTGGCTGGTCTAGACCTTTCATAACAGCTTTTTTTATGTTTTGGGGTTTTGTTTGTTTGTTTTTTACCCCCTATTCAAAAACTCCAGTCTCCGCTGTGTATAAAATGAAAAGCAGTAGCACCTAGTGGTAAGCCTGGTAAAGTGGTCACCTTGAGGGAATACAGCCTAATAGACCTTTGGAAGTCAAAAGACCCAAAATTAAAATTTCCACCTGTTCCTCCTACTGTGTGTTTTCAGCGCAAGTTAGGTTTTGTCCAGAGCGTCAGTGTTCTTACCTCTGCAATGAGGATCATGCCTGACTGCCTCATCACAGTGTTTCCATGAATTGCAAAGCAATTTTTGGCTGTGAAAATGCTATGTAATGATAGTTGTTGTATTATGAACGCCTCAGTAGTTTTGCTTTTCCAGGGAATGATGTGTCAACTGTAAGTGAATTTTCTTTGTAATTTAATCTGTTAAGTGCCAGAAGTTTAATTTTAACAATTTTTATGGAAGTATTTCTCAAAGAATGCACAATAAACTAACTGCTTTATTAGACCAAATAGTTGATGCAAATTTAACTTATTTGTTGTTCAGAATTAACACTGGGAATTATGCTTCTGTTTTCAATGTTGTCGCTCTAAGTGCTGCTGGCTCTGTCTGGTACTTCCCTGTGATTGGGCTCTGACTTCAGAAGTAGCTTGGCTTTTGCCTTCCAGAAAGTCCCAATTTGCCACTTTGTTAATTTGGGCAATTGGCATCTTTCCACAGAAGGGGAGTGCAGACTTGGAGAATTACTGAAATAATGTTATAGTTGGAAGGAACATCTCAATACCATGGAGTTTCAGTCTCTTAGAAAGAAGTGAAATGAGATCCCAAGAATTTAATGACTTTATCAGTCTCACAGAGAAAATGAATGTCAAAATCTATCCTCTATCCCTGAACTCCTGACATCATTAACAGTGACAGACTTGTGTAGAGCTTTACAGTTTCCAAAGCATTTCCATATCCATATCTTACTGGGACCTCTATGAAACCTTGGGAAGTTGACAGGGTAGGGGGGGTCATTCCCTCTGTTTCATAAATGCTAAGTGACGTCCCATGGCCACCTGGTTGGTATATGATCATCGATCCTGGGGACATGAACACATACCTTCTGACCACAGATTCTAATTTTATTGTAAGCCATTTTGTATTTCACACTACTGAACAGTTTCCCACCTACTCGAGCATGCAGGATCAATGTTATGTGACATCTGGGGCAGTGTGAGTTTGCTGACTGCTCACAGTGATCTTACTCAAAGAGATGTCTTCTCCCAATGGCTGCTTCATGTTTCAGAGTCGTTTCTTCAGGTTCACAGCCCTTCACACCTCATCCGGAAGTTCTGTACCACAAGTAGTAGCAATCACAGGCACCGTGCTCTACCACATGAGTTTCTATCCACTTAAGCTCACAGACTGCTTCATCTCCTGTCACTTTTCTCTTAGTACTTTTGGTTCCACCAATACTGAGTTAGTTGAAGTCCCCAATACCTGGAAGCCTGTTTTTTGCTGTCTTAGTACTAAGCAGATCAGTTTGAGGTGATACTCACCCAACTCAAACTGGCTCAGGCACACCGGGGAGTTTATTGGCTCATTAAACTGACAATGCAGGAGTAGAAAAGGCCTTACCGGACTCAACGTTTCCGAATTACCATGAAGAAAACTGCTCTCACTTTCTCCCCATTCCTTCAGTCTAAATTTTTGTATGTTAGATTTTTTTCCTCAGGAAGGTCTCGCATGGGAAGATGACCATTGGCTGTTTCAGACTCAGAGCTGTTAAGCAAGTCCATTGAAATGAGAATATTTCCTACCACCCCCAACCCCATAATAAAAATATATTAATATATTATTAATATGCAATATATATTATAATACACAATTATAATATATAAATATAATAAATATATTAATATAATATAAAAATAAGATAAAATATAATATAATAAAAATGTTCCCTTTGAATTGGCTTAGTTGTATATGTCCATTCTTAGAACAGGGCATGCAGTGAACTCAACCTAAGCCACAAGAACTAAGAGCAGGGGTAAGAGGGATTTGGGAAATTAGAATACATGGTGCTGCTGTCAATGGCAAATAGATGCCGCACAGGTAAAAACAAAAGAATATTCACTACATGCATTAAAATGCCTTGCTCCCTCTTACTCATCTGAGAAACTCCTATCTATCCTTCCACAGTCTACTCACAAGACTATTCTAGGCAAAGGGAATAACGAATGAAGAGACCCTGAACTGGGAAAGAACTTGGATTGTTTAAGGAATAAAATCCTAAGAAGATATTCACCAAAGATGCTTTTTCCCCCAAGATATTCAATTTTAACTTGTAAGAGAATTCTAGACACACATAACATTAAGCGCTGAGTCATTATTGCTAACAAGAAATTTCTATCCGTTTAATCTCTCACCCTAGGAATTTTGAGCTAAGGGACACCTGGGTAGCACAGTCAGTTGAGCGCCTGACTCTTGGCTTTTGGCTCAGGCCGTGTCTTCAGGGTTGTGAAATCCAGCCCTGCCTTGGGCTCAGCACAGAGTCTGCGTGGAGCCTGCTTAAGTTTCTCTTTCCCTCTGCCTCTCCCCTTCATATGTGTGCTCGCTCGCATGCTCTCTTTCTCTCTCTCTCAAATAAATAAATTTGGAGCGCCTGGATAGCTCAGTCGGTTGAGAACCTGGCTCTTAATTTTGACTCAGGTCATGATCTCAAGGTTGTGAAATTGAGCCCCCACAGTCCGCCTCTGTGCTCAGTGGGGAAGTCTGCTTGAGATTCTGTCTCTCCCTCTGCTTCTCCTCCCATGCGTGCTCTCTCTCTCTCTCTCTCAAATAAATAAATAAATCTTTTAAATTAATTAATGAATGAATGAAAAAAAAGGGGGGAAAGCTTTGAGTTGAGCTAAGCACGGTATTTTCAGGCAGAGTTCTGGGAGCCCGAGTGCAGCCTGCCTACCAAGGGCTTTATGCTGTCAGTGGTGGTGGGTGGAGCCTACGGAGTGAGACAGGTCTGGAAGGAGTACCCAGGTTCTACTGGAGATAATTGGTTCAGAAGGTTAAACTCTTAAGAGCTGGAAAGAGAGGGAGGACAAAGCTTACAACCTGAACAGGTAGAGACAACAGGGATATGGCTGAACATGGGGTCCTGAGATGGCCCGCTAAGACTGAGAGCTCAGGGGCACAGTGAAGTATTGCTAATGCAAGGTGGGCAGACCTATCTCCAGGGAGTTGTCTTTCTGCTTATCTGCTTATAGTAAGATCCTTTTCCTTCGATGGAATCATTAAAGTAACGTTAGGAGGTAGAAACATGATCAAGCTATTTCCCAAACTTTGGTTCTGTTTCTTTAGCATGATGAAGACTTTGGACATAAGAGGAAATACACAAACAAGGTAGTGGGGTTAGAGCAAAGAAGGTTCTTTGTACCTGTCATACTTCTAGTCATTAAAGACACACACTGTCCACTTACCTAATGTATAGCAGGCCATGTTCTGGGCACTGAGAGAAATGCAGAAATGAGGATTTCAGGGCTCTTGTTCCTTTGTAGGCTTGGGTAGCAGTACATTAGTCTTTTCAAAACAATGTGAGAGGCACCTCACCTCTCAAGAGCTATGTGAAATTGAAAGGCATCTGTCCTCTTCAGGCCTCTGTTTATAAAGTTGAAATAAAACACCTGCCTTATAGCATTTGGGGGTGGGATTAAAAGAGATAAACAGTGGGAGCGCCTGGGTGGCTCAGTGGGTTAAAGCCTCTACCTTTGGCTCAGGTCATGATCCCAGGGTCCTGGGATGGAGCCCCACATCTGGCTCTCTGCTCAGCAGGGAGCCTGCTTCCCCCACTCTCTCTGTCTGCCTGCCTCTCCACCTACTTGAGATCTGTATCTGTCAAATAAATAAAATCTTTTAAAAAAAGAGATAAATGGTGTTAAACGATTAAGGTACTATCTGGATATAGTAAATGAGCAGTACTTTTTCTAAAAGCTATGATCACAGCAAAGATTCAGGGTGACAAGGTGAAGGAAATATCTGGGCCTGGGGAGTCCTTATATACGGGATGCCATCTGAACTGGGTCTTAAAGAATGAATTGATAAGTGAGGGAAGGACATTACAGGGTGGCGAATCATGTGAAATACTATAGTATTCTAGGGGAGAATTTTATTTGTGATAGAATTCAGTAAAACATATTGAGGAATATTGAAAAAAAAAAAACTTTAGGAAAATCAGAGTGGAGTAAGATCATGACGGCTTCATGTAGCATTCCAGGGAAGACATCTGGGATGATAATGAGTCTTGGAAGTCTTCAGGAAAAGGAGTGAGGTACTTGGAAATGATATGTGTCTGAACAAGTAGCAATGAAATGGAGAGGAGAGGACACAAGGAAACGGTGACAGTGTGTGCATGTGGAATGATGGAGGGGGATACTCATTTGGACTTGCAGCTCTTAGAGGAGTGTTGAAAGAATACAGCAGGAAGAACACATTATTTTTGCTTTGAAAACAGAAGGTATACATGTGATGCTGTAGAAGACTTTAATTGGTGAAATTTACCATTCATCAGTGACTTATTTTTTTATGGAAGTTGGCAGCATTGACACATCTGAGAATAGTCAACCTATCCATTCTCTAGAGTGTCGGGGAAGTGTAACTCACCAGCACCTGCCCGAGTGTGTTCAGCAAGTATTGGCAGCATCGGCCTTAGTTTTATCAGCATGAAAACTGGTCAGTGAATGCACTACATTCAGAAGAAGTTGCTGGAACCCCTAGAAAATGGCTTTGTCATTGCATAGTGTTCTGGTTATTGTTGTTTTTATCTATAGGCTTTGAAATTCTGAAATTCTTTTGGGGAAAAGAAAACACCACAGAATGTACTCTATTGTATTTTTTAAGGAAAATATTTCCCTTTGATTTCGTCGTGACCCAAAGGTATAGACTGACTTTGATCTTTTGAGTTTGGGAATGTATGTATTAGATTGTCTTTGATGATAGAGGTTCCTTTTTGTGTTTGCTGCTTTGTAAGGCTACAGGGTAGGGCTAAGAAAATTATTGTATCACAGTTAAGCTTGATGCTCTACTGTAGTGGGGATTAGTCTGAGCCCCTATATGTTCCCTGTGTCCTCAGTATCTGTCTGATATTACTGATTGCATAATGCCCTACGAAGCCAGTAAAAGGAACAGGAATTGATTTGGCCTTTCACTAGATGTTTTATAATCTGCTAGATAATAATCATTAGCATTTTCTCTGTGGCTCTTGAAATAAGACCATCCTTTTACTTGCTGCCTCTGGGTGGTCATAGGATTTCATGTGATGGATGGTGGGATGTCTCTGCAATCATGCCCAGGAGTTTGCTCCCATGAGCTCAGGTCACTCCTAGTCTGAGAGACTGGCTCCCCTCTGTCTTCTCTCTCTGTGTTCTTCTCATTTCCATGTTGGAAAACGTCATCAGCCCTCTACACCCTGCTTCTCATCTTTGGCATGGCTTCTGTTGTGTAGCCAAACTTTGTTGTTCTCCCTTCCCTTTCCTGTCTCCTGCTTCTCAAGTTCTCAGCTTTTATATCTAGTGATCATCAGTTCCTTTTTCCTGAGTTGAGACAAAATCAAAACACACTTTGGGTTGATAATCTCATTCATGTCACCTGGTTATCTTTTCTCTCTCTTGCTTACTGCTTTGAAACTATTTTCCCACTCCAGTAATTTCCTGGGTCCGACTATTGGATAAGGTGTCATTCTAGATGTTGAAGGGTTCTGATTCCACACTTGAAAAATAGCAAGCAGAAAATGACAGCACCATGAATGGCTAATGAGAAAGGACGGGGTTCCTGGGTGGCTCAGCCAGTTAAGCCTCTGCCTTCGGCTCAGGTCATGATCTAGGTCCTGGAATCTGACTTGGGTTGGACTCCCTGCTCTGTGGGGAGTCTGCTTCTCCTTCTCCATCCCACTTCTCTGCTTATGATTTCTCTCTCTCTCTTCCTTTCACCCAAATTAATAAATAAAATCATAAAAAAAGAAATGATTTAACTGTTGTAGATTTTATTTAAAAGTTTGAAAATAACGAATATTGAACAAATGCCCCTGTTCTTGTGGTTAAGAATTCTTTTCTTCTTTTCTGGGCACCTGGGTGGCTCAGTTAAGTGTCTACCTTCATCTCAGGTCATGATCCCAGATCCTGGGATCCAGCCCTTCATCCAGCTCCTGCTGAGCAGACTTGCTTCACCCTCTCCCTAGAACCCTCTACCCACTTGTGCACGCTGTCTCTCTCTCTCTCAAATAAATAAAATCTCAAAAAAAAAGAAATTATTCTCCATTGCTCAGTGCGTAGGTATATAATTCCATTTACCCTGTATCCCATTCTGTTGAAGAAAAGAGTAGCCAAAGCATTTGTAAAAGCCCAACATTAGATGCAAACACATGAGTGTCATCACCAGTGATAATAGGAGGTTTATTTATTTTAAAGATTTTATTTATTTATTAGTTAGAGAGAGAGAGAGCACAGGCAGACAGAGAGGCAGAGGGAGAAGCAGGCTCCCTGCTGAGCAAGGAGCCCGATGTGGGACTCGATCCCAGTATGCTGGGATCATGACCTGAGCCAAGGGCAGCCGCTTAACCAACTGAGCCACCCAGGCGTCCCAGATAACAGGAAGTTTAAACAGCCTCGTGATACTCAGCTAAATCTTTTGCTGGTTTTAGAAGTCTGCTCTATGATTTGTAATTTATTTATTCAATAAGGAACAACTAAGTATGTATTATGTACCAGGAACTGTGCTTGGAACTAGAGACAGAGAGAGGAAAGACCTATTTGAGAAGCTCAAACTTATTAGGACAAACCAATTAGCAAGAAGACAGAGGACATTGTGGTAAGTGCTATGATGAAATGTGCCAATGGTCCTCTGGAGGAATCAAGGAGGAAACCTATAATGGGTTGAATGGTAGCCCCCAAAAGATATTCTAAGTCCCCTCCCCCAGAATACCTGTGAATGTGACCTTTGGAAATAGGGTCTTTGCAGATCTAGTTAAGGATATAGAGGTGATACCGTTCTGGATTTAGCATGGACTCTAAATCCCGTGGTTGGTTCAATATATGAGAGAAATATGACTCCTTTTCTTCTGGGGAAGGGCTGGTAAAGATGAAGGCCCATAGAGATGGGACTTTGCCTCCTATCACCCAGAATTCCTGGCAGCCGACAGGAGCTAAGGAGAGGCATGGAACATATTCTCCCTCAGTGCCTTTGGGAGAAATGGATCCTCCCAACACCTTGATTTCAGACTGAGGAAAGATAATTTTTGTGTTTGTTGGAACTTACCAGGTCAGCAGTGATTTTCTGTGGCAGCCCTAGGAAACTAATAAGGGTGTCTAACCTAGATGGGCGTGGGAAAGGAACATCTATTATAAAACAATTCTCTGTTCAGGAGACATTTCAGCTGACGTTGGGAGACCAACTAGGAGTTACCAGTTTATTAATGGGGAAAAGAATTCCGAGCAGAGAAAATACATATAAATGTAGTTCACGTTATTGTCAGAAAACAGGCTTCCCTAATTCCTAATTCTGTAGAAGAGTGATAGACATGCTGCCCCAGTTTTGTCTCCTTTGGGCAAAGATCTTGCCTTTGTTCTGCAGAATCTGCTTGGGTCACTGATGATTGGAGGAGTCGTTGACCTCTCTCACACCTTGACTTCGGTCACACTGGTTGAGGGGACCATCCATTTCATATCTGATTTATTATAATAGCTTTCTACCAGTCTGTCTGCTTTCACCATTGCTTGTCCAAACCTGTGGTCTCTTTTCCTCATCACAGCAGTTACAAAGATCTTGTTAAAACCTAAATGACATAGGACACTCTTGAGCATAAAATATTCCAGTGGCTCTTCATTTCAGAGTGAAAAAACAAAGTACTTTATATCCTAAAGACCCTAGAACTGATGATCATTGAGCTTTCTGTTGTGATCTCCTGTGATTAGCCACTAACTCACCTGGCTTCCTTACAATTCCTGGACGTGCTAGGTTTGGTCCTATGTCAGGGTCTTTGCACTAAGCTCTTCCCTTTGCCCTGGTACTTAACACCCCCAACATCTGCCTGGTCTGCTCTCTATCTGTCCCTCTATGTGTCTGTCCAAATGTCAATCCATTAGGCCTCATAACTAC
>RCUC01089476.1:0-14905 GCA_003697995.1 Taxidea taxus jeffersonii
TTTTTTTTTTTTAAAGATTTTATTTATTTGACAGAGAAAGAGATCACAAGTAGGCTGAGAGGCAGCCAGAAAGAGGGGCTGAGCAGAGAGCCCGACGACGCGGGGCTCCATCCCAGGACCCTGGGATCATGACCCGAGCTGAAGGCAGAGGCTTTAACCTACTGAGCCACTCAGGCGCCCCGATGATCAAGGTTTTTAAACAACAATAAATCCCAAATTTTGTGTTCGATTCACCTAAAACCAGAGAGGCTTACAAAATCCTTTCCACTTAGTGGCATTGAGAAGGCAGTGATTTATGGCAAACATTTTTGTGGAACCCATTTTATTAAAGGAATATTGCATTGCCAAGTTTTGTATGAATTTGTACAGCAGAAAATAAAAGCAGAAATGACCCGAAAAATTAAAATGCAGTGGAGAAATGTATTTACTTTAAAAATGAAATGAATAACCACAAAGAGAGACAAAGAAATTTTTGCAAAGCATACATCAGCTCTGATTTTTTAAATGGCTTTGGAATCTAGAAGAAGATCAAAGGAAAATGCAATAGAAGCTGCTGTGCGTAAGGCCCATGTGGCTTTCCCAATGGGCACACTGGTCACAAGTCTCGAAAAAGCAAGGAGGTAAGCAATGAAATCAAAAGCAGGCTAGTTCCTCTTTGATGAATGTATCCAGAATTTTGCAAACTGAAAAACATCTAGAAGGAAACTATTTTCATTTCCACATCACTTTAAGTAGTGTCCTTATGCAAACAAAACTTTTCTTTTGAATTACATATAAGGGTGGTGGTAGGAGCCAATCTCTTCATGGATAGCTTTTGCGAAGTCCTTCTCAGGGCCAATGTGGACTACCAACGGACATGGCGAAACCTCTGAACTAGAGAGAAGATGGAATCAAAGTGGCTCCAACACGACTCTGTACCCAATTCTGCCAAGCTAGCATTGCCTCTAAAAATAAATGAGGCTTCATTTTCTAGAACATTACTTTCGTTGTTGTTGTTGCTATTGATCTCCCTCCCTCTGTCCCTGCCTTCCTTCTTTCCTTCCTTCCTTCTTTCCTTCCTCCCTCCCTCCCTCTCTTCCATCCATCTTTCCTTCCTAAGTGTGGTAAGAACATTTAACATGATATCCACCCTCTAAAATTTTAAGTGCATAATATAGCATTGTTAACTATAGGTGCAATGTTATACAGAAGATCTCTAGAACTTATTTATCTTGTATAACAAACTTTGGGCCCACTGAATAGCAACTCCCCATTACATTTTAATAGCTGATGAAAATGGAGAGGCATTTCCCACTGAAATATTTCCTGAAATTATGGGGGGTGAGAATTTCTATACCTAAAAACAACTGAGGATTTAACCATTCCTTGTCCTAATATGCATAGCCATAAAAACTAGAGATTAGGGGTGCCTGGGTGGCTCAGTCGGTTAAGCCACTGCCTTCGGCTCAGGTCATGATCCCAGGGTCCTGGGATGGAGCCCCACATCGGGCTCTCTTCTCAGCAGGGAGCCTGGTTCTCCCCCCGACCCCCGCCCTCTGTCTGCTTCTCTGCCTACTTGTGATCTCTGTCTGTCAAATAAATAAATAAAATCTTAAAAAAAAAAAAAACAAACTAGAGATCAGCCAATTATGGGGACTTGATGACTCAGTACATTTCTGTTCTTTCCATTTGCGTCTCCATGTTCCCACCCAAAACTTTTTCAAATAATCTTTTCCCTTTAAGGAAACAACTGGTGGAATATATCCTGAGATATATCCTGAGGCTTTCCTATTTTCTTACAAAACACTAGGCATTTCCCCTCATGAGAAAGAATGGTGGGACTGGTACATCCAACTTAGTGTGACTAATCCTGTGTTCTTTTACTGCTGAGTTTAGTTCCCAAGAAATCCTTTTATGTGTTAGTCTGGAGAAACTGACTATCTCATTCCTCTTGGTGATTGCTCTCTCACTTCTTTTGAGTTACACATCAGCTATAAATTGTCCCTCAACAGAAAGGTAATCTTTTAAAACAGGAATTTTCCTTAGAGTTATTGAAATAATTATAGGAAATGTTTAAAAGGTATTAATAACATTGCAGCGGAGTTTCCATCACGTACTCTACAAAACAAATGGTCATTCCAAGGGCCAAAATATTGAGTACTAAAATCACAATGACATTCTGGTACTGAACTAAATCCTCTGAGAAACAAGGGAACTGGCTTAGTCTACAGCGCACAAAATTTATCACACTCCAGGGTGTAAAGCAAGGCAAAGAACTTTATTTTCTGTGTTATGTATTTCAGTAAATATGTCTATGTCCCTAAAAGGATATTACTTTTAAAGGCCCTAAAGAGGTAGAGTTCCCTAAGACTTTAACATTTGGGGATGACTGCAAGTTGCCTACACAAGCAGAACAAAGCCTACATTTTCCACAGAATTTAAAATCTATTACTTCATCAGTTTCCCAAATTCACATTAACAGCATTTGTAATGACATGAATAAAGTGAAAATATAGATGGGAAGAGAGGGGGATTTTAAAAAATAAGAAATGACATTCCTCTTGAACAAAATTTGATTAAAGTAAGTTTGGGGGTTCTATTTATCTTAGAGACTCCCCTATCCCTCCTATAGTGTCAATTCAGAAACCGAGCTATGAGAAGGAAATTGTTAAATGTAAAAGAATCCATCCTAATTATTCTGAAGCCCCCGCTGTCATCGTTCAGCCACTTGATTTGAATCTTGTCCGACATGGTTCCTGAGAAGGAAGATGAGAACTGGTTGGGAAAAAATGACCAAGTATTTCAGCCTTTCCCAGCTCTGCTGGGCAACATGTGAGAATAGCAGCAAGATTCCTCTCTTGCCATTCAGAATTGAGGTGGGACCACCTGGGGTTTCCAGTTTTAGAATATAACTCTTTGGGCAATTAGAAAATCTCTGAGCATCCGTCTCCCCTGGCATTTAGGTAAATTAATATTATTAAGCATTTCTAAAATAAGAAGTGGGTTATAAGATATGCCAATGTACCATGAGCATAATTTGCTCAGTTACCTTTTCCCCAAAGGAGACTTATCAAGGTACAGTCCTACAGCATTAATGCTTATGAGCTCATAGCTCTGGAATATCTATTTCCCACAGATTCAAGACAATGAAACTTCATTATCATGTCCCCTTATTTAAATCCAATGCCCAGGACAACGATTTGTTTTAATGTCCCAGTCTAAACCTCCTACAGCAATATTTTGTCAGGTAATAGCTTCCATTCATAATGCTAACAGCTCTTGAATTCTCTAGTCAATTTGGCTATTAGGATCCTCTCTTTTCTTTGATTTCCTAAGCTTTACACCTTTACATATGCAGTTTAGATTTAAAAAAAAAAAGGCACGAATGTTACATATAGCATTTGGGATATTAGATAATTTAAAAATCAACAGGAGCTTTGCTCTCAAGGTACATATATTTCTTCTGAGTTTTCCATAAACAAGAATGAAAGAACCTTTTTAAAGTTTTCAAAAACTCAAGTAAAACTCTTCTTATTTATGATAAGATTTTTTGTTTCTGGGAGAGAAAGTAATTTTTCATCTCTAGACTTTTAAGCTTCCCAACAGGTTCTTCCACAACCTGAAAGTTATGGAACACAAAACTTAAAATCCTTCCCTGGTATAGATTAGATAACATTTATAGGTTTAATTGGTGCTACATAAGTGGGACTGTAAAATAGAATGACTTTGAGGTACAAAGTTAGAATGACCTGGATTTCATTCTCAAATCACCACTTACAAGCTATTTGTCCTTGGGAAATTTTTCTCATCTGAAAAATGGGGTAATAATATAACCTAATTCACAAGCTTGCTATGAAGATTAAAGATTTTAAACAGGCATTTTTCCACCTCTGCAATTCATTACTCATTTCCCCCTTGCCAATGCAATGATTGCAGAGCCTATAAGGTTTCAGGGAAGATGACCATAGCCTCTGGAATGGATCTAAACTAAGCAATCAATGGATCTACCCCAAGGCCAGAGAGAGTTTCATGGGTAGTTTGAACCAGGGTGAATCTTAGGATTTGAATCTTTTAATTTGCTTTTGTTGAATATATCAGGACAAAAAACCTCTCTCTTTCCAGCTAGACAAGAAACAGAAAGTATGCAGCTTAGGGTACTTTGGGCACACATCTTTGGACCACAAAGGAACCAACAGAAGGACAGAATGATCAAGCCTTACCTGATGTCAACCCAACCCCTGGATCACATCACCCAGGCTTTGTTTAAATCTGTTTGAGGAAGGTTTTCTTTCAATTACCTTCTACCCTATATGTTCAACACACATGGTATGATTAAATGTAATTTTATGTTGCTTTCAATAATCCCTGGACACATTATTTAGTGGGTGGAAATGTACAATGTAAAAATTCCAGAAGCCCCAATACCTCTGCTCACACTCAGGCAATAGAAAATCCTATTGTCATTGTAAATAGTTTTACTACAGATATGTAAAGTCTCAAAAGTTCTAGATACTAAGCAATTCTTCAGTTTTTATTCAAAGGGAAGCCTTTTCCTTCTCTTCAGCCTGTAATTGGCAAGCCATCTGCCTTCACTCATCTCATTCTCACCTCATTATCTGCTCTCATTTATCTCATCAGGGTCACAGGTAATGGGAGGAGAAAGATCAGGAAATGAATGGAATGGCTCTTATTTGGCTTTTGGGTAGTAAAATAGGATTCCAGCTTCCCACTTACTGGACCAGACATATGTTGACTCTTTTGTGGCCACAACCATGAAGTCTTCAGAAACCCCCATTGGCCCTCTCTGACTGCGGATTCCCTGACTCATGAGAGGCACATTTTCTTTGGCCACTTTTCTCCATTCTTCATCAGCTTCTATTTCACCAACCATTTATACCACAGAGATTTCTCTGTTGGGATTCCCTTATTCTGTGGTCGGAGCTTTATTGACCCTATTTAAAAACAAAACAAAACAACAACAAATAAAACCTTCCTAATGTTGCAAGATCATCATAAGTATGCAAAAGTTGTAAGAATATAAACTCATATATGGAAACATTCATCTGCCACTAATTCTTAATTTCTTTAAAAATTCACAAAGACAGTTAAACATCAGAACAAGTCTTAGTGGCCTGAAAATTAATTAAGAAAAAATAACCTGAAAATCATAAGTGAGAAAATGGTAACTAAAACTAAAAACAGGCCAAACTACTTAACCACTCATGAAACATGGTAAATCTGCTTTCATGGTTCACCCAAACTAGCAAAGCAAAAAACAAAAACATAAAAACTAGTAGTTGGGAATATGGACTGAAGATGGCTATGGACCTCTGGCTATGCTTTCCCTGACTTCACAAAGCTTCTGTTGGACCTGGGCTTTGATTTCTTCTGTAGCTTTACCCTCCCTAGAGACATGACTTCCTCTGAACTACTACTTGTCTATATAGTTGTGGAATCCCAAGTTATTTTCCCTGAACTTAAGCTGTTGTGTACTAAAACTCAGCAAAGTACTATTATTATTCCATCTCAAATTTCTCCAGTCCAATGGCACAATTTCCAACTAGCAACGTCAATATTTCCTTGCTTCTACTTGGTTATTGGGTTATCCCTAAAATGTATTTTTAATATTGTCTTTGGGTACCATGACCTTCTTTTAGACACCAAGAGTGCAGCATCCTGATTTACATCAATTTTTATCAAGTGGGTTAATGACTTTTAGCATGGCACGCATAAGCTAAAATATTCTTAGAAGCAGGCACACATAAGCTAACAGCTCCCTTGTTTTGCCAGTCCTATTGTGGTACAGAAGCAGAAGTAAGCCAAGTATGGTTGGTTTTTCTAATTACTTGTCAAATGAATAAATGACCAATCTCAAGTAAAATATTCATTCCTTTACCTCTCAACTTGGCTAATTTGAAGTCAGGGTAGGGTACAAGGTGTGTATTCAGATTTTCCATGGGTGATTTCTTTCCAATCATAAATCAGTATAATTTTCCTAGGATTGGGGAGGAAAGGGAACTAAGTGCTAGCTTTCCCCAGGGACTTTATATTCTTAGAAATACCTTTGCTGAAGTCTTATTATCACCTTGCACTTTGCAGACCACCTGGTACCTCTATCCCATGGCTCCCATCTGACCAGGAGAAACCTTCTCAGAGAAATACCCATACAATGCCTGGGCCTTCTGAAGGCATCCTTCCCCTCTCCCCTACTACCCATGCATCAGCATCTACACTCTCTTGGCAGACTTCACAAAGGACTGCACACCAGGAGAGGGAAAGGTAATGATGTGTGTTTGTCTTATGGGTGCACTCACATTTCAAACTTGTCTACAATTCCGATAAATGAAAGGAATTGTTAAACCATAACAAAAGTTAAATAAAAAGAAACATTAAACTGTAAAATGAATAAAAACTGTCATTAGGTGTAACCCAAACAGTCTGTGTGTGGTTTCTCAGAATGACAGGTAAACAATAAACATTAAATGTTGTCAAGTAGCTTCAACAAAAAGTGTTTCCATGCATGTGCAAATAGGGAGATGCGCTGTAGCCAGCGCCAGATCACAGAAGCTTTGTGGGCAATCACATGGGCATTGAATAGAAAGCCCTCGACCTGCCAGATTTGCCTTTTTTTCCCCTCCTTCAGGCAGGTTGACAGGAATTCTCTCTCTCTGATAGAATATCCAGTGTCCCTTTAGTCTCTCTTTTGCTGCTTACCTAACAGAAAGTTTGAAGCAATTGGAAAAACTAGACCCTGTTTAGATTATTATAGTGGCAGAACTTTTTTAAAACCCAAGAATGCAGTACCAGTATTCATAGTGTGTATTCACAATAAAAACGAAACTCTTTCCATGCTATAATAACAGCACAAAAACAAATACCTGGGTTGTTTCTTATTTCCTCCTTTCCATGAATCAGAAGCCCCCAAACGCCAATGCCCACAAGGGCCAGGAGATTTACATAAATGAATGAGGCAGCTGGGTGTAGGCTGGGTGTTAAGTGTGTAGAGAGGTGGAGGCTTAATTAGGATGGTGGAGAATGTACACCTATCCAAAAGGCACATCCATTCTCTAACCTATAAAATCTGTGTTTCCTAAACAAAACACACCTCCAGCTAAAATTCAGCCCACAGACTAGTTGTAGCAGGACCCTTTTTAATATGGATGCAGCTAAATTAAAATATCAGAAGAGCTTAAGAAAGCCAATATTAAACCAACCAGAATTTCGGTTAGAAGTCCAAGTCAGGTATATCTTAAATGAGATAAAGATCTCCCTACTTTCCACTTCCCACAAAATAAAGCAAACAGTAATGGATCATAAAATGACTGAGTGTTTAAAAAATATATACAAGATAAAAAAATCAATAAAATCACTGTGTTTTAACTGCCTAAACCCTGTATTTGAACAATTATGCTCTCATCTAGTTGTGATCTTTATAGTAACTTCAACTATATATTGTTTCCATGTACTAGTCATTTTGATTAAAAAAAAAACACACACACACACAAGGGGTACCTGGGTGACTCAGTCATTAAGTGGCTGCCTTCGGCTCAGGTCGTGATGCCAGCATCCTGGGATCCAGACCCGCATCACTCTCTCTGCTTGGTGGGAAGCCTACTTCTCCCTCTCCCACCCCGCTGCTGGTGTTCCCTCTCTCACTATGTCTCTCTCTGTCAGATAAATAAATAAAGTCTTCAAAAAACAAAACAAACAGGTCTTTGCAGAGGAAAAAGAAAATAATAATAATCTACATACATGTTCTTTGAATGTCTGGATTGGTAATAAACTTCCAATTTCATCTTTTAGTGAATGCGATATACATTTGCTCCACGAGGAATCAAATATGAAATAACATCTCTGTCGAAAGTTAAGCATCCTGCACAGACTTTAGCTGTTTACACTAATCTTAGCACCAGGTACCCGGGAAATAGAACTTCAGCGCTTGGGTCTAAGGATCTATGTTTTCCAAATGAAGAAGAGTTATAATGAGCTAGTTTCTAAAACAGGTCAAGGGTTATTCACATATATTATTGATTTTCATTTTAATGATTTGGTTATTATATTGATTCTCTGAAGATGGTTCTTTTTTTACATTGACAAGGAGAATGAGACTCCGGGGATTTGAATGACATGTGATAGAGAAAGCTCTAAAACTTGGTCTAGCCACACAGGTTTTTATTTTCCTTAAACTATACTGATTTCTCAAGTTTGAGGGGAAAATATTGTGCTTATGACTGTTCCTCAAGGTAGGGGTTCCCATTTTCTATTAATATTATTTATAAATAAAAATTATAGTCACTGTCACTGCAGCAAGCCCAGACTCATATAGAAACACTTAGATGTTATTTCCTTGCACTCCTTTATTAAATGTAAGTAAAACACAACTAATGAGTCAAGAGACATATTGCTTTCAGCTTCCTTATGCCCCTTTGGCAGATTTTAATCAGTGGTTGTAGAGGAAAGGGTAGTACACTGAGAAGAAAGGGAAACGGGGGCTGGTGCCCAGCTGGTGAAGTTGGCACAGAAGGCTCTGTGTGGACTGGAAGGGAAGAGAAGTTGCCAGTCCCCACCTCTGCAGGGGTTCAGGTGGATAGTACTAAGAGTAACTACACCAGGTTCTGGACTCTTGCTTGTAAAATCCATGCACTTTAGCTGTCGGCCTAAATAAGGAACCCAAATAACACCTTTAATTTAGGAGGAGCTGTTGCCACTTCAGAGACAACAAAAATTAGCAAAGACACCTCCTCAATGACTTTTTACTTTTGCCTCATTTTCCTTCATATTTCTGTCTTTCCCTCCTTCTTCCTGTATTATGCACAAATACCCTGTTTGGTTTCTTTTTTCTTTTTCTTTTTCTTTTCTTTCTTTTTTTTTTTGCAACATAAATTTTAGTTTCATCTATTTCATTATGCTTAAATTTTTAATCTTGCATAGATTAAACTCTCCATTAATATCCTTAGGAGAAATTTTTTTCATAAACTCTCTTGAATGGAAAGCACTCCAGATGTCATAAATAGATGCTATTTCAGAGTAGCTAAAACATGGGTTTGGAGCAACATCAAGTTTGATTACTTGTCTATTTCTGACACTTCTTTTAATTCCAAACTCTTGACACTTAGTAGCCATGTGGCCTTAGGTATGAAAACTTCCTGTGATACTCTCTGACATGGTGATAATAATGATAAATGATTTTTTGAGCAATTGAAACTTAGAATATAAACCATTTAGAACAATGCCTGACAACACATAGTAAATTGCTATAAAATGTTCATTATTACTACTCCTAGTATCTGGGTGACCTTATGCAAGTTACTCAAACTTTCTAAGATTCTAATTTTCATCTGAATATTGCAATACAATAACTTCCTCCATAGGTGTATTGTAAATTCTAACCAGTGTGGTCTACGTAAAGCAGAGTTGCTGACAAATGCATTCATCTAGACACTGTAATAGGTTAAGTGATACACTGTCTGTGCAAACCCCAAATCTAGACCTCTTCATCTTTGAGGCCTTCACCTCCAACTCATCTCACCAGCTTTCCTTTACACTCACGTCTGGGATCTTGTCAACATTTGGAAGAGAGAGGGGTCTCCAAAGTTTCAGGTTCTAATATCCCCACTCTCTGATGATAGCTTTCTTTACCCTGTGATTGCTCTCTTGGGTAAAACTCTAACTTCAGATCTAGTTGTTAGCCTTCCTGCCCTCAAACCAAGGCAGCCGTGTGCTCATGCGCAGAGCCGCACAATGGTGAAGACTGATGTCGCTAGAGAGTCATAGTTTCCAGCTAACTGGGAACTTGATAGCGGCTGGCAGTCTTTTTATTCTCCAGGTCAGTGTTCTCTCTTATGCCTTTTGGTGATTTTTCAAATCATCTCCATTTTCCTCAAACATTATTTATTGCTCTTAGATTACAACCTACTTAACAAAGACAGTAGAAGTTTCCAAGCAAAAATTCTACCAGTATGAGCTCAGGTAATTGAACAGGCACTCACGTAACTTTCTAGGGAAGGTAATATATCCAATTCCTCCTTCTATACTTGCCAACCCCTTTCCCAGAGCCTGGAGTCTGGAGTCTGGGCTCTTGCTAGCTCTCAGATATGAACTCTATCCCTTCTTGAAATTGACGAGATGCCATCCCTCATCTAAGAATAAAGAAAGCTAACCTCTTCATCTGGACTTTTATCCCATTTTCCTTCTTTCCTCTCAAGGACTTCACTCTACTTGTCTCTTATTACTACTCTCTACAGAGTTGAAATAGGTTCAGTTTTCTTTAATATTAACAGGAAAAAGTCCTTCTTTTGTACATTAAGGATGGCCACAAATTCTGTTCCTCTTCTTCATTCACTAAGTCCTGCTAACTCTACATCATTAGTGTATCTTGATTTCAATCCAACCTGCCCATCTTCATTGTAACCATATCTCATCATCATCTCTTTCTCAGTTATAGGCTTGCCTCCAAACTGGTCTTCCCACTGCCAGATTTGCTTCTCCCAAATACATGCTTTGCCTTCCAATGAAAATAATACTTCCAATAAAATATGGTAATATCACTCCCACTAAGGATTTCCCATTGTCCAAGAATAAAGACCAAATGTCATAGCATGTCATAGTGTGTCGTTTCCTTCTATGTCCTCTGCTTATTTTATTAGACCTGAAAATTGGCAGAAAACTACCCATAGCTAAATGTAAACGAGAGGCTGCACTGAAGAGGACAGGAAGGATGAAGATGTGGGCGGGAGCTAAATGGACCCACAGAACTGTCCATGAGAGTGAGGGAGGTTGTGGGCATAGGAGGGGAAAGAAACAGACTCTCCTATCAGGGAGCCTGCACAGGGAAGAGGAATTCCCATAACATGTGGCTTTGAAAATAAGAAGAGCCAAATTCCATGAGTTCTTATAATCAGCAAGGGTTAAAACATGGAACTTTAAAAATCAGTAGACTCCTGGGAGAGCTGAGAGGGCAAGAGGAAACTGAGTCCCTCCTCTTAAAAAGACAGCACAACAGAAGGGTCCAGCTTCAGTGCAGTTCTGGGGAGGTGGGTGGGAGGGAGCTGGTTTATTGCTGAAAGACAGGACAGACTGTCGATGTACCAGGTGACCTTCCCTTCCCAGGTAAGTGTGTCTCTTTGGTTCACAGATGGAGAATTCAGGACTCAGAGGCATTTACCTGGATTGGGAGGAGGGAAGATGGTAATTCAAGGGAATAACTAGGTGTGGAGAAAGGCTCTTACATATCAGATTTACTCCTTACATGTTGATATCAGTAATCTGATGAAAAAATTTGATAAACTGACACTAAAATTCTTATGGAAATACAAAGAATCCAGAATAACTGAAATAATCTTGGAAAAGGAGAACAAAGTTGGAAAATTCAAACTACCCAACTTGAAAAATTAAGCTACATTAATCAAGACAGTGTGACACTGGTTTAAGGACAGATCAAAAGGTAAATGGCATAGAACTGAGAGACCAGAAATAAACCTTCACATATACGGCCAGTTGATTTTCCTGAAAAACATTGCCAAAATAATTCTATGGGGAAAGAACAGTATTTTCTGACAAATGGTGCTGGCACATGAAAGACAAGGAAGTTAGGTTCTTACATAATGCCATATTCAAAATATAATTCAAAGTAGATTAAAAGATCTAAATATAAATGCTAAAACAAAACTCTAAGAAGAAAACATAGGCATATCTTTATCACTTTGGATTAGACAATGGTTTTTGACTTATAATACCAAAAACACAAGCAACAAAAGGAAAGATAAGTAAATTGGACTTCATCGAAATTAAAAACATTAGTACATCAAAGGAGACCATCAAGAAAATGAAAAGAAAACCTAGAAAATGGGAGGAATATTAACAAATCATATGCCTGATAAGGCATTTGAATACAGAATATATAAAGAACTCTTACAACTCAGCAATAAAAAAGGATAATCTAATTTAAAATGAGCAAAAGAGTTAAGTAGACATTTCTTCACATAAGATATACAAATAGCTAATAAGCACATGAAAAGATTTCAATATTATTAGTCATCAGAGAAATGCAAACCAAAACCACAGAGCAATACCACTTTGTACCCGCTAGGATGGCTATTAAAAAAATATATATACAGAAGATAAGTGTTGGTAAGGGTGTGAAGAAACTGAAACCCTCATACTTATAGGAATATGAAATGCTACAACATGGATGGACCTTGAAAATTATATGCTAAGTGAAAAAAGCCAGACACAAAAGGCCACATATTGTATAATCCCATTTATATGAAATATCCAGAACAGGCAAATCCATAGAGACAGAAAGTAGATTAGTGGTTGCCTAGGGCTGGGAGGAAGGGGGAGTGGAATGCTGGGTTTCTTTTTAGGGTGATGAAAGTGTTCTAAAATTAGACTGAGGTGATAGTTGCAAAACACTGTGAATGTACTAAAAAATACTGAATTGCACATTTTAAAGGGGTGAATTTACTGTCAATTGCAACTTCATAAAATAAAGAAAGAGCAGTATAAAAGGAAAAAAGAGACAACACAACAAATAGCCCTGAGGAAATATAGCATAGTGGCAGCAGTTTGAGGGGCACCTAGGTGGCTCAGTCTGTTAAGCATCTGCCTTTGACTCAGGTCATGATCCCAGGGTTTGGGATCTAGTTCTGCATTGAGCCCCCTGCTCTGCAGGGTGTGTGTTTCTCCCTCTGCCCCTTCTCCCACTTGTTCTCTCAATCTCTCTCTCTCTCTCAAATAAATAAATAAAATCTTAAAAAAAAAAAAAAAGAAGCAGTTTGAAAAATGCCTGGGGTATATGGGAGGGAGATGTGTTTACTAATCTCAGAGCGTGTGCTGGAGGGGCAGGGATTGTTGGGAGACTTCTCGAGGAACAAAGGACTTAGTAGGCACCATTTTATTCCCATGTCCCTGAGCATACACATACAGGACAACTGCGAAAACCAGTCTGGCACCAACACTTGCTACTAAACTTTCCAACAGCAAGCCCTGCCCCCATGTTCTCCTATAGACATGCCCCACTCCAACCAGGCCTCAACTCCAGGTCCCCTCCCAGAACAGACCTGCAAATCTTGCTAAAACCATGTGTCCCAACCCCACACACTTCAGAGGACGCACCCCCACCCCCTCAACACAATCTGCCTTGGTCTCCAGCAGCTTTAGGTCCCCTCCTCCCTGTGAGGGCTTTGCTGGCAATAGTGCTACTGCATCTCTGGAAAATGTCTGGTCTGATTCAACTTAAGCTCAAGGTGGCTTCAGACTGGCCTACTAATACCATAGGGACCAAACACTGCCCACAACAGGCAAAGAGCCACTGCAGACAACTGGACTGAAGGTAAATACAGCTCAGCCACAGAAATATGCACCCTGCTAGTATGCACCCACATAGGAGACACCTCTGAAAAGCTAGGTTCTGGTGAAGAGGAAACATTGATATGTAGGGCACTACTGGACTCCTTCTTCATAAGGTCACTACTTTCAAGAGCAGAAGACACAGCTGACTTTTCTTACACATAGAAACAGACATAGAGAGTGAGACAAAATGAGGAGACAGAGGAATATGTCCCAAATGAAAGAACAGAACAAAATCACAGCAAGAAACCTAAACAAAACAGAGGTGAGTAGTATGCCTGATAAAGAAATTTAAATAATGGTGATAAAGATTCTTACTGGACTGGAGAAAGGACTTCAGTGAGACCCTCAACAAAGAGAAAGAAAACATAAAAAATAACCAATTAGAGATGAGGAACTCAGTAAAAGAATTAATTTATTTCCACCAGACAGAATTAATAGTAGACTAGCAGAAGCAAAACACATCAGTGAGCTGCATGACAGAGTAATGGAAAGCAATCAAGTTCAACAGGAAAGAAAAAAAATAATAAAAAATTAAAATAGATTTAGAGAACTCAGTGGTACCATCAAGTATAACATTTGCATTGTAGGGGTCCTGGAAGGAGGAGGGAAAGGGGAAGAAAGCAGAAAATTACATGAAGAAATACTAGCTGGAAACTTCTTAAATCTGGGAAAAGAAACACAAATTCAGATCCAGAAAGCACAAAGACCCCCAACAAAATCAACCCAAGGAGGTCCACGAAGTAATTAAAATGGCAAAGAGTACTAATAAAGAGAGAATTTTAAAAGCACCAATAGAAAAAATAATAATAAAATAATAAAAAATAAAACAGTTAGATACAAGGGAAATCCCATAAGGTTATCAGCTCATTTTTTGAGCAAAAAACTTGCAGGCCAGAAAGAAATGTCATGATATATTCAAAGTAATTTTGAAGGTAGAAGTAAAAATTTCAGAATCACCCATGTAGAGACAGTAATTAAAACCACTCAAGTGACTGAGATGAAATATGATGAGTTTTAAAGAAAATAGAATGGAAGACTGTTTTGGAAAAGGAGTATGGGAAGATACAAGCAAAGAACCTAGATAAGGTAGAGTCAAGGAAATTAAGAGAAGGGAGATTTTTACATGTTGAGAGAAGTCAACAAAAATTCAACTGAGGAGGGCACTGAACATTTCTACAAAGAGCCTCAGATTTATTTCAAAACTCATAAAATTGCATCAGATGTCAAGCAACCAAAGGCTAGTTTCTATCATTTAGCTTTACTGGCATCAAAATGATACTGCCTATAATTCAGTTCTTCTTGGTTAAATATACACCAAAATTTTGACAAGACAGCCAAGGATAACTAGCGGATGACAAGTGAAATTTGGACAAATTTAATATAAATATAATTGGCATAAACTGTGAATATCCAAGAAATAAGAACTCTAAGAATAGGATAACTAGTCTGGCATCAAAATTCAAGACTGAAATAGCTGTTTTTCATCAATGGCTAAAAGCCCAACAATATATCTAAAATACTGAGTTCCAGGGGCACCTGGGTGGCTCAGTGGGTTAAGTCTCTGTCTTCAGCT
>RCUC01089479.1:0-28099 GCA_003697995.1 Taxidea taxus jeffersonii
TTTTTTTTTTTTTAAGACCATTCTCCTTTAAAAGGAATGAGACAGGACTCCTTGAGTACATGTCTGATTCAGCAGAGAAAGTACAAACTCAGCCTAGAACCTCAGGTTATACCAAAGATTCAGAAAGTCCTGACACTCTAATGAAGACATGACAGAGGAACCCAGGAGCCAAACTGAAGTGGCTCCCAGTGACCAAATTTAGAACAATCTGAGCTTTCACATTTAGAGGTCTCTTCGTTCTTTTCAAGTTAGTTCACATATAATGTATTATTAGTCTCAGGGATAGAATTTAGTGATTCATCAGTCACCTATAATACCCAGTTTGAGCCTTAGTATTTGTGATGAATTATGACATGTTCAATTTTTTTAAAAAAATCTTTGAATTCATGGTGATAGTCAAAGTCTGGAAAATTCTATAAAACAAAGTCTATCCATGAAGTAGGAGGAAAGGTAGAATGAGAAAATTATCATCTACCATATTACAGTGTTGTAATCTGCTTGGCGAAGGATCAGGGGTGTACTCTCTTACGACTGGGTAAGGGGTTGGTAAGATATTCATACAGTCAAAACTAATCCCCTCAGATCACTTACTAATTTAGAAGGTACAATGGAGAAATACAACAGACACCACTTAAACACACGATGAATTTGGTGTGATTAAAAGCATGACCACCTGGCATGAAATGAGCCCCTATGTGTTACAGCGGGAAGTACTCCCCACCCATGCAGTGCTCTTACCAGCGTGTTTAACCCGAATTTAGTCAGAGAAAACAAACAGAGAGACGCGGACGGTGTAATATAGAATGGGCCACAACAGAAACGGCATAGATTCTTCAAAAATGTCAATGTCAAGAAAGACAAAAAGTTGGAGAGAACTATTCTGGATTCAGGGACAATGAAGAGACTTGCAGCGAATGATCTTTGAATCGAGTGGGGGAAGCTACAAAGGACACTCTGGAGACAATACAGTAAATTTGAATAGGGATGGTATATTATGTAATATTTCACTGCTACATTTCTGAAGTGTAAAATGATATTGTAGTTCTGTAGGAAAATAAATACCTTTGCAGAAGTATTACACAAGTGTGCAGAAATATTTAAGGGAAGTATTATGACACCTACAACTTATACTCCAGTGATCCAGATTTTTTTTTTAATTCATATATGCATAGGGGCACATGGGTGGCTCAATCTGTTAAGCATCTGACTCTTGACTTAGGTCATGATCCTAGGGTTGTGGGATCGAGGCCCACACTCAGCACAGTCTTTTGAGATTCTCTCTCTCCCTTTCCCTCTGCCCCTCCCTCCTGCTCTCTAAATAAATAAATAAAATCTTTTAAAAAATAAAATACATACGTGTGTGTATATAGACATGTATATACACACACACACACATTTGGAAAGAGAGAGATTGGTATGTATGGCTAATATAAGTGAAAAGTACTAGGTGCTCACTGTACTCTTCTTTCAACTGATCTGTAGCTTTGACTTTTTTCTAAACTAGAAGTTGACATAGGAAATGTTCAGGCCCCACTTAAAACCCTTTAAATCAAAATCTGTAGCTTCTGGAGGAAGCATTTACCGAGCAGCCAGGGTTGAGAACCGCTGAACTGCATTATTCATGATGGCCTCTTTTGCCCCTACCATCTGCCCTCAGCCTCTGCAAGTAAGTCCCTCAAAGGCCATAGGGTCACCTGAGTCTCTGCCAGCCACTGCAGCTCTGCCTCAGAAGCTCAGGTGGAGGAAGAGAGTCAAAGCCCTTGTAGAAGTTTCTATGGAGCCTAGGAACTCTGGTCACTTTTAGGTCCTTCCAGCTCCCTCTAGGCAAAGGCTTCTCCCTTCAGGGAGCACCCTCTCCAGCACCTGTGCCCCTGGAGGCCCCCTCCTGATGCCTGGCAAGGCTGCATCTGAGAACCCCAAGGCCAAAAGCTGTGTCGTCCTCCCCCTATGCCAGTGGGGCCTCCAGCAAGGACTTGACCTGGAGGGCTCACCCACACTGCCTCCCCTACTATCACCCTTGGTGGGGGACAGTGAGAAAGCACCTGAAAGGATTGCTGAAAAAATCCAGAGGCAGAGGGTCAAAGGAGAAAAGAGAGGAGGGTGAGAAGAAAGAGGTTTCTCCCAGAGAGTAGAGTCACATTCACTAAATTCACTAAAAAGGGGCCCTTTTTAGAAGCAGACTCTGCAATAGTGTTCTGCCCCTGGGGTCTCATGAAATCCCTTCAATAGCCCAGCCTCCTGAGGATGTAACTACTGTCATGCTAATTTTATGCCACAACTATAAGGCCCAGAGAGGCTGATTACCTTGCCAAGCATAGCTTGAACCCTTGCAATCTGGGACCAAAGCCCACAGTCTTAACCGCTGTGTTGTAGCTTACTGCCCTCCATACAGGGCATACGGGGGTTTTAAGGGAAGGGGAGGGAAGCAAGAGTTTAGTACTTATTAAGCACATCCTAACACATTATCTTGTTGAATTCTCTCTGCAGTTCCATGAAGTAGGTCTTATCTTCCTTTGACAAAGCTGAGGAAATGGATTCTGAGATAAAGGAGCTCAGTTCAGTCTTGCCACACAAGCTAAAAGGCACCACCATTTGCACTATGCTCTGGGTGAGCGGCTCTCAGATTCTGCTGAGGACCAGAGGCCCTCTGGAGTTGTGCAGGGCCCAGAGTCACTTGCCCAGGGTTGCACCATCAGTACATGATGGTCCCGGGATTTGAGACCAGGATCTCTCCAACCTCAGCCACTTTCCAGCACACCAGCTGCCTCCCCCATTCCCCCAAGTGCTGCCAGACATCTCTCTGCCAGGAAAAGAGACTCCCTTTGTGCAAGAAGTGTGCATGTCCCCCAGGGTGATCTCAGGGGCCCCAAGCTCTTCTACACAGACCTCAGCTAGTCAGTGTGAGAACTTTCGCTGGTCAAGGAAGTATGTGGGGAGGGGGCTGAAGAAGGAGAGGCAGAAAATTCTGAGACAATGGAATACTATGCAGCCATCAAAAGAAATGAAATTTTACCATTTGCGATGACATGGATGGAACTAGAGGGTATTATGCTTAGCGAAATAAGCCAATCGGAGAAAGACAACTATCATATGATCTCCCTGATATGAGGAGTGGAGATGCAATGAGAGTGGGGGTTAAGGGGGTAGGAAAAGTAAAAATGAAACAAGATGGGATCGGGAGGGAGACAAACCAAAAGAGACTCTTAATGTCATAAAACAAACTGAGGGGGGTGGGGTGGGGTTACATTATATGTTTAAATAAAAATAAAATTAAAAAAAAAAAAAGAACTATCCTCCTCATTGTGTGCTCATATGGCTTTTCCTTCGCACAGGCACATGAGGGTGGGAGGAGGTGGTGGGCAGTGCTCTGGTGTCTCTTAGAAGGACATTAGCCCTATCATGCCCTCACCTAACCCTGAATACTTCCTAAAGACCCAGTCTCCAGATACAGTCTCGTTGGGATCACGACGTCAACATCTGGGTTTTGAGGGGACACAGTTCAGTTCATAGCTGTAGAACACCCTACTTATAGCCAGGTTCCCCTTCTCCCTCCTGGTCCCAAGGTGTCCAGTGGGCGGGGAGGGGGAAAGGCTATTTATTCTACCAGAAGACCATCCAGCCACAGCAGCTAGTGAAGAAGGGCCTCTCACTGGAGCGACAACCCCAGCTTCCAGGCCTGCGCAGAGAGGGTGGTCTCAGAACTCCCAGAAACTATGGAGGAATGGCTGAAGCTCATCAGTACCCAAGGTCTAACTCAAGTGCTTCCCTTGTTGCCCTTCCTAGACACCCCATTCTGGAAGTGACGGAGAGGTGTGCAAATGGAGGTACAGACCGACAAGCTGTGTGGCTTCTCTGTGCTTCAGTTGAGGTGCTTCAGTGAGGGTGATGATGCCTATGTCACAGAATGGTTGTAAGGGTTAAAAAAAAAAAACAACAGCTGGATTTTGAGTGACCAGCACCTAGCAGGTATCAGTACATGGTAGCAATACATCCTTCCTCTGGCTCACCCTCTTGCATGCTTTGATTAGTTCGGTAAGTATTGAATAATGACTGTGTTGTAGGTGCTGGGGATGCAGCAGTACATAGAATGAAGTCTCTGCCTCCCGGAAGCTGACATTGTGGTTCCGGGAAGCAAAGAGATAAATCAACGTATAATAGCAGCAAAAATGTCAGAAGGTGACAGAGATGGGAATGGTGGCCCAGAGGGGCAGCTGAGGGACAAGCCTGGAGCCCAGATAGCGGGGTCAGGAACATGCACTCTGGGGCCCTCATAGTCAAGGAGAACTTTAAAGGCCAGGGACTCAGAGAGAAGGGACAAAGAAGAAGCAGCAGAAGGGACTAGCAGGGGTGGCCAGCTATAGCGTGGAGACGTCCAGGGAGAGGTGCCCTAGGAGCCCAGTCCAGACAAGATCCAAGAGGAAAGAGAGGGAAGGAAGGATGGGGGAGAGCGAGTGTAGCAGCTCCCAGTGCAAGGGTCGCTGACCTCGGTGAAATACCCCAGCCACAGTGAGAAGCCCCACTGGCATGTTGGGTTCCTTTTGTCTCTGCATCACCCCAACACATAACCGGTTCTCAGCCAAAATCCACCCAACTGAAAGCGGTCGAAATGCCTTTCTGCTTATGGCTGGGTCCAGGGCCAGTGATCCCCTGACTTGTCCGGCTCTCGCTAGGGGCTCCAGAGGCTCTAGCGAGGGCGAGCCCACCATCCTGAGTCCTCTTCTCTGACAAGGTCAGCACACGTGTCCAGCGAGGCTTCTGTTGGCCTCCCACGACAGGAGGGTCATGTGGGCGTTCCTGGATCCCTGACTGCCCAAAGGAAAGAAGATGTAAATGCTCAAGAGCAGGAGAAGGACCTGGCTGAGATGGAGGAAGGCACTGAAGTCATGAACAGTAATAAAGTAACAAGAGAAACAACAGCAACAGCGATCAGGATGGGAACGGAGCTCTTGCACAGAGCCAGGCAGCCAGCTGAGCGCCACACACCTGCTGACATTGTCTCTGGGCTCCTCACCGCTCGGTCCACCCTTGGTCACCCTGCAAGGCCAGCCCTCAGACCTCACTCCCCACAGTCAGCACCAAGGCTGGCCTTCCTCAACTACCACGCGAAGCTCACTGAAGCTTCCAGAGGACCGGCACGGTAATGTCAGAAGCCAGAGACAAAGCACGCTTGGCTCTGCCCTCTCCTTCTGGGCCTTCTGCTCCTCTGCCACCTGACTGACCTGGTGGTCAGTCTCTGCCCTTCGCACATCGCTGTCACTAGCACTGTCTCCCTTAGCCTGCGCTGCCACGGAGGCAGGCGTTTCCTCAGTTCACTCCTGACCCTGTCAGCAGCCTCTCAGCCAACCTTCTCCCAGAGACAGGTGCTCACACGGTATGATTTTAGAGGACAGAACGCACACACACACATCCCCATGCCCATGCCCAAAGGCACACACACTTATGCATATGCCCATTTTCACACACAGATACACAGAGTCCTATATGCACACACACACACACACCCATATGCACACACACTTATGCACATGCCCATATGCACAGACACACACTCCCATATGCACACAAACATACGCATATATATCCATATGCACATACACATACACAAACACACACACACATGCTCCCATATGCACACACATATACACATACATGTGCATGTGCCCACATACATACACACATGTCAAATGTACGCACACATAAGCAGGCACACATACACACCCATTTGCACACACACACTCCCATACGCACACAGAAACACACATACACATGCCTATATGCACACATAAACACACACACATTCTCCCCTCTGAAAGATCTCCCCACTGGCTCACCTCAGCACCTGAAATCCCACCATGTTAAGGTCCAGTGGAGACCTCTGCAGTTGTGGCTGTTACTAAAAATACTGAACGGGAGGGAAGCTGGGATTTAAAAGCTGGGGCAATGGAGGGATCAAATGTGCTGGCGGAGGGAGAAGTAGGTGCAGCAAGCTGAGTCTTTCCACAAGAAATACGACCCCGGGTGGTGGGCAAAGGGAAGGGGGCAAAGGGTGGAAGCCGAGCACAGAGATGGAAAGAGTCAGAAAGCTCATTCTCTGTTCTCTGAAGAATGTGGTTTAGTGTAGTGATTGAGTGTGAGATCAAACAAGGGCTCGAATCCCAGCGGTGCCATTTACCAATTATGTGGTTTTACAAAACTTACTCAATCCCATTAGCTCCATTTCTGTATCTTTAAAATGAGTAGAATGACAGTATGCATCTTGCATACTGCTGTCATGAGGCTTCAACAAGGTAATCCATGAAAGGTGCTTAGTCCAGTTCCCAGCACTGAAAAAATGTACAGCAAATGTTTAATATTACTAATATTTAACTGAAGGCTGCTGCCCGCCTGCCTCCACCATCAGTTACACCTGTGAGCTTCCTCTGGAGTCTGCCAAGGGTCTTAGGGTTCCTCAATGCTCTGGGTATGAATCACTTGTAAACAAATACTCTAGTGTCTTCTGTTTGAGGAAAACATCTCCCCTTCTTCCAGTGGCAACATCTAGTGACCCCGAGTGAGGAAAGGATGGAGCACAAGAAGACAGGAAGACTCACTGTGCCTATGGCCAGAGGACTGTGTTCCAGCAGCGCACCCTGCTTTCCCTGAGATTGGCACCTGTTGTGACCTGTTGTCGTGCAGAGGAAGAAGCACTGGGGAAATATAAGTTGGTACAACCACTACAGAGAGCAAAGTGCTCTCACAACTCTCAAATCTCCAAATGCACATCCGCTTTGGCCCAAAAACTTGGCCTCCATGATTTATTTTTTTTACAGAGACAAAAAGCCTCTGGGGAGGCTAAGCCTAAGGTTATTCACTGCAGGATTATTTGTTACAACAAAAATTGGAAACAATCTAAATATCCATTATTTGTCCAATAAATTATGGTCTAGTGTTACTGTGGAATATTAGGCAACTGTAGAAAAATATGAAGACATTTCTATAAACTGATTATGAAAACATCTCAAAATCCACTGTTAAGTGAAGGAAGCAGAGTACAGAAGATAGTGGGAAAAGTGAGAAAAAGTCATAGAGTCCCATATCTAGTTAATATGCTTGGAATAACTCAGGAAGAAAACTGAAGAAATGACAATATTGTCTCTGAGGAAAAGAACCAAGGAGCCAAATGACAAGACAGTCACCGACTTCTCTTTTATATATTTTGAATTTTAAAATGTTGAAAATATATAGATTTTCACTTTCCAGCACTGGACCTGAAGTCAAACCTGAGTTCAAAACCCAAATCCACTAGTTGTGTGATGTGAAGCAAGTCACCTTACTCTCTGGGAGCCTTGGTTTTTCCATATGTGAAATAATGGTGAGAATAATATCTTTATTGTAAGTAAGTGTGAGCATTCACTAAGACTGGGTTTTAAATAAAATATCCCATTTGGAAGTGGCTGCAACAAAGACAGATTTCAATAAATATAAGATAAATATGACTTTATTTCCTCCTACTTGCCTAGGACAGCACTGCAAGGTAGGGTTAGAGACTGATGGCACATGGAACAAAAGAGAAGTGAAAGTACAAAGTGTCTGTCTCACAAGGAGTGGAGGGTGGCAGGTCCCTTCGTGCATGCGTGCTGTTTACAGTACCACGGTTTGCAGTGGGCAGTCCCCATCAGTGGGTCGCTTGATCCTCAGTAAGGATCCTGGGACATAAACAAGACAGAGAGGCATGGCCCTGTTTTACACTGTTCCAGGGCACTATATAAAGAGGCTCCATGTTATTAATCAAGCAGACATGAATGGACAGGTACCATGTGAAAGTTGAGAGATGTGGTTCTGGGGAGAAAACAGAATAGGTTCAGGCTGCTCATTTAATCATCCTGGGCTTCGGTGTGTGCATCCACACTATGGAGATCATCCTAATACTTAATTTGCAGGATTAGGGCTTCAAGCACTAGGACAAGGACCTGGGAAAAACTCAATCCATGGGAGTTACCACTTTTGTGGGGGATTATTCTTTAAGAGGTTAGCATGGGTGGGTGCCCAAAAGGTGCCTTAACAACTCACATAAAGAATCTTTGCCTTCAAAGAACTCACAGTCTAATAAGAGAGACAGACAGACATAGAGAAACAGATGTCAACAGGAGTATAGTTCTCTCTCTCCAACCAAGTTCCTCTTAAATAAAATACTGATTTGCACATATGTACTTCTGTATACTATGGTCTCATTATACATGCAATATGAGTTGCTCCCATTGACTGTGATTAAAAAGGTAAGACATGGGGTGGGGAGAAGTGGGGGCAAATGTGGTGAGACACATGCAGAACATGAGACATGCAGAACAGGAGAGATCCTTGAAAAGATAATTGAAGTTGAGGAAGAGTCACATGGGGCCTCTGAGGACTTCCCTTCCATAGCATCTATGAGGAGGGGCATAGGGGACATGACTCAATGAGGCTGGTAGCAGGGATATTGACATAGAGTTATCACAGGCAAGTGTCCTAGGGAGGGGAGCTGAGAATTGTAGCCTCCATGTGCTGAGGTTCCCCTACTTTTTTCTTCCTCTTTCTTAATAATTATTCTGGAGGCTGAGTTAACAACCCTGAGTTGGCATGGACACCAGGATACTGGTAATATAACAGAAGATAGTGTTTGTACTCTGCTGATCTCATCTCATCTGCAAGACAACACTGAGAGCAGCTACTACTTTTATTATCCCCATTCTACAGATGGGGCAACAGGCTCAGAGAGATTAAGACATCGTTCCTGCCCAAGGTCACCTGGCGACCCAGCGCAGAAGTCAGGATTTGCAAGCAGGTCTGTCAGATGACGAAACTCATGTTCTTCCTCACTGCATGGTAGGTTTTAAACATTCCCGTGCCTGCTATGAAGCTAAAGATATTTAGATGTGGTGGTGGTGAGCTAGGAATCTGTATATGTGATAAAATATTGCTGAATTATGCACAAAGACGTACCAAAAGATGAATATTTGCAAAAACCGTTGAAATCCGAGTAAGGTCTATGGTCTGGCTGATTGTATCGGACCCGTGTTAATTTTCTGATTTTGTTGATAGACTACAGTTAGTAAGATGTCACGAAGGTAGCGGTGGGTTCTGAATCTGTTGGAGCTCTCTGGACACTTTGTGCAACTTCTTAGGAGTCTATAGTTTGTTCAAAGTGAAGCCTGGGTGGTTCAGTTGGCTAAGCATCCAGCTCTTGGCTTCTGCCCAGGTCATGATCTCAGGGTCATGGGATCAAGCCTCCTGTCAGGCTCCAAGCTCAGCAAGAAGTCTCCTTGTCCTTCACCCTCACACAATCTCCTTCAAATAAATAAATCAATCAAATCCTTTTTTAATAGTGAAAAGCCAAAAATACATGCACACACAAACATATGTAAATGTATACATATACGTACATGTGTATATACACACATAAACACACACACACACACACACACACACACACACACATACATACAGAAAGACTTGGTTGAAAATATAGGGCCAGGGTGGGTGTGAGGAGATTCTAGATAGTTCCTAGCCAGTAAACACAAGGACATCAAAGCACAGGGGTAGACATATTCCCCAAACTAAGAAGAATAAAATACCGTAGCTGCTCCTTATTAAGGAGACTCTTATTATTGGGTAACTTTGTTTTAAGGAAACCCAAGTTTTCCAGCCTTACTTGTCCATCGAGTGCTCACAATTACAGATGTTACCCATGTTTCACCAGTTTTCACTTCTCCTTGCTACTACAGAGTTTCTATACAACCCCATATCCTACCAAGTAATTGCTGAGAGGTTTCTCCCAGCACAAGATTTCTTGCACAAGCCTACTGGTTCTGTTCACTCCCATCCCATCTGCAGATGCCCTTTGTCCTCAGGCACTCCAGAGCATTGCTTCTCAGAGTCCCTTCTGCCAGGTGTGAAGGTCACCAGGGCTTGGACCCAAGAAGCTGCCTCCTTATATCAGCAAACCCAAACAGGTCCCCCAGACTCCCCTGGCCTGAAGGCCCTCAACATTTCATGAAGGAGGAGAGCAGATGCCTGCTCGAGGCCATGCTTGGTCACCTGGGCAGAGCAGCCCACGTCCAGCAGAACCCTTCTGAAAATCACTCCTGAGCTCTCCACTAAGAGATTCAGAGAAGAATGCAGAGTTCTAAAACACAGTCTTACTAGGAACTAACATTTACTGAGCATTTACTATGTTCCAGGCCCAGTGCCAAGCAGTTCTTGTGGGCAAATTCATTTAATACTAACAGATTAGTGGGCTGCTATAACAAAGAGACCTGACAATAACCCAGTGGCTTAAAGTAGTCAGAAGTATATTTCTAGCTCACATAACATCTGAGGGAGACTTCCTGGTCAGGAGGCAGCTCTGCTTTAAGCAGAGAGTCAGTGACCTGGGCTCTCTCCATCCCCCAAGATGTGGTCCTTATCCTCATGGGGAAAGCTATTGCTGTGTCTGTTTGTAGCCGGTAAAAAGGAGAACGGGAGCATGCAGGCAGCATGCTGGTTGCCCTAGAGCCCTGGGTCTGGCAGTTGTCTACATCATTGCACCCACAGCCCGTTGTTGGGAACTTCATTACATGGCCTCACCAAACTGCAGGGAGACTGAGAAATGGGTGCCCAATACTATGCTTCCACAGTGAAAAAGTAGGAATCATGTTCTGGTGGATAACTTCAGTCTCTTCTACCCTTCCTCACACTTAGTCCCAAAGATGCTCATTTAGATAAATGCTCGCCCTAGGTAATAGCTATCTGATCTGACAAACTAATTTTAGCCATTAAGGTAGAGCCGGACCCCTTTCAGATAAAATATGTGTTTCGCATGTTTTATTAACAGGGATCTAATGGAGATGCAGGACTTAACCCAGAGATACAGCTCTAAAAAGGTGGGGATCGGGGCAGAACTTTTCAAGTGGCAATACAGTCCAGAGGCTTGGATGTGAGTCCAGGGCCTTCACTTAGGAAGGTCACTGAACCCTCCCCCCACCCCCACCCCAGGCCTTAGTTCTCTGCAGAAGAGAATCCGGAAAGGTAATGAATGTGTCATGGTCTATTAAACTGAGAGGTGCTGCCAGGTCTAAGATTATTTTGGTCGGAGGGGACCTGCACACCCTACCACCACAACTTCTCTTTGGGAAGGCCACAGGTGTCACTCCCAAGGTCTGGGCTTGGGATGAACAGGTTTCCAAAGGTGAACCTGAAGGAGCTTGGCAGGAATGCTCCTCTGTATCTGTGAGTGTGAGCTGCTTCAGCCAGCTGGGCAGCTAGTCATTTATCCACATGGATGACTTGATTTTTGATTGAGGTAACAAGTACTTATTGAACACAATTTCCTGAAGGCCTGCAGTAAATTGGATGCTATATAGGTATATGGGAACCCTATAAATTTTTACAACCCCGCATTCTTCAAATATTGGGATAGTATAAGATAGCTGAGGAGGAAGGGGAGGGAAGAGCAAACACTAGAGAAGGGGGAGCCATGGGGAGGTGAGTAAGAGGAGAGGAAAGGATGGTTGGTCCTTCTTGTTTCCAGGCACCAATGAGTGTGTTCACCAATGAGAACAAACCAACCCATTGCGCAAATTACTAAAATACATAATCTGTCCTTGTCTGAGTGCTTCTTAAGTACCAGGCACTATGCTAAGTGTTTTCTCTACACTATCTCATTTAACTCGGACAACCCTGAAGACTAGTGCTATTACTGTGGCACTCTTGTTAGCCCATTTTACAGATGCAGAAATGGAGGCAGATAGATGTCAAGCAACTCACTCGAGGCCACACAGCTATTAAAAGACACACTCAGGGGGCACCTGGGTGGCTCAGTGGGTTAAAGCCTCTGCCTTCGGCTCAAGTCATTTTCCTGGGGTCCTGGGATTGACAGAACTGGGGTCCTGGAATAGACAGCCCGCACCGGGCTCTCTGCTCAGCAGGGAGCCTGCTTCCCTCTCTCTCTCTCTCTCTCTCTCTCTGCCTGCCTCTCTGCCTACTTGTGATTTCTGTCTGTCAAATAAATAAATAAAATCTTTAAAAAAATAAAAATAAAAGACACACTCAGGTTTGAAACCCAGGCCTGATTCCTGACACTGCACTCTAACCACCGTGGCTGACTTACACTTGTTGGCCATAGACCTCAGTCTCCTCATTTGTGAAATGGGGCCATTACAACCAGCTCTGTTTGCCTCACAGTGTTGTTGTGAGGATCCACTGAGAAATGATTGCCAAAATGTTCTGTAAATTTACAGAGCCTCATGAAAAAGGATTAAATGGCATTGCTCCAAGTTTTGCTAAGATTATTCTACATTAGAGAACAAAACAATTAGGAGTAGAAAGATTAAAATAAGCCTCCTGTACTCAGAAACAACTTTGGAGGAAGGATGTTGTTGACTCACCTGGCAGAGAACAGTTCCAAGCGGAAGAACTCAGAGTTGTTTTATCCCCAACCACCTCATCAGAACATCTAGGAATCAACAGTGCAGCCATCATGGTGTGAGGACTCTCAACAAGGCCTGAGGGAAACCCCACACAGAAAGGAACTGAAGCCTCTGGCCAATAACCAGCCCCATCTTGTCAGTTATGTGAATGGGTCACTGTGGAAGTGGATCCTCCAGCCCCAGTCAAACCTTCAGATGATGCAGGCTCAAGAGAGACCCTGAACCAAAAACTGTTCCTGAATTCCTGACCAATAGAGACTGTGAGAGATAATAAATGATCATTGTTTTTAAGCCACCAAGTTTGGGGGTAATTTATTACACAATAATGGATAACAAAATACATTAGCTATGCTATTTCATGACTTAAGTATGAGATTAAGGGATATTAATCAGAGTTCTTGATTCCAAGCAAGAAAAACCAATTCTGGAAAATGTGAGCCAGAGGGGAATTTTCTGGAAAGGCCCACTGGTAACCTGGGCCACAGAACTCCAGTCCTGGTTCAGAAAAAGGAAGAGCCAGGTAGCCACACCTCCATTACTCTGAAGAGCCATTAACCATCCCACACATCCTATCTTAGTACAGGCTGCTGACAGGATACCAGAATAGCATAACATAATATAAAAGAATACCATGGACTAGGGGCCTTAAACAACAAGTGTTTATTTCTTACAGTTCTGGAGGCTGAAAGTCTAAGACCAAGGTGCTGACAATTTGTTGCCTGGTGAGACTTACCTACTCGGTTTCAGATGGCCATCTTCTTGTGGTATCCTCACATGGTAGATAGTGGAAAGAGTGGAAACAAGAATTCCTGTGTGTCTTTTAGGGGCACTAAACCTATTCAAGAGGGTTTCACCATCATTATCTAATTACCCCAAAACCCCACATCCTAATACCATCGCATTGGAGGTTCAGATTTCAACACATGAATTTCAAGGGGACACAAACATTCAGTCCACAGCACATCCTCAGTATAATGTCTCAGGATGCCATGTCTGGAGTGATAGTGACACAGATCATGTCCTATCCCCCAGCTACACCAAGGACAGGCAAGAAAGGGTTTGCTTCCTTTGGTATTACATATCTCTGAGACTATTCCCAGTAGGGAAAGATGATTCCTAAAAGGAAACTGGGGTGCTGTTGGAGAAGAGGATGAGATTCTCTGCAGCAAAATCAATAGTTATCCACCCCAGGGGTCACTGCATGGTGTTACAAAGAGGGAGGCCTCAAATATCAAACCAGACCACATGTAAGAAGTGAGCTAAGTGCTTTGCATTCATAATCTCATTAATCCCTACAACAGTCTTTCAAGGAGAGTAGTATTGCCCCCCTTATCAGGACAAGGAGATAGAGTTTCAGACACATTAAGTGACTTGCCCAGGTCTTCATGGGAAGTGATGGAGCTGGTTTTCAAGTTCAAGTCCATGGGTTTCCAGAGTCCTCTTACTTGTCCCATATTGTCAGGCTTCCAATATGGGACCCTATGAGAATGGAAACACGTTCTGATTTGATGAAATCAAACAAGTTGAAAAGAGTTAATTAAGGGAAAGAAACAAAGGCTGAAGTGAGGGGGGGTCACCTTATCTGCTTTCAAGGGGGACTATATCTGAATCATATCTGGCCAGTTTGGCCCAGAAAGAAAGTGGTGGTCATAGGCAGAAAGGATGGCACAGACACATAAAGAAAGAGATCTTCCAGAAATTGAAGCTTTCTAAGAGCTCAGGTCTTATGACTGAAAATAGTCCACTTCTGCCACCTAGCCACAGATGGTCAATTCAGCCATAGCTTAAAAAGTCAATTTTGCGGAAGCCCCATGGGTAGGTATACAAAGGGCACGAGCAAGATGTGAAGATTTTCCTAGTAGATTTCCCAAACAACCAAGGTCATCAGTGGGTCCCTTTCTCTGTCACACACTCTCTTTATGTTTTGTGGGATTCCCAGGGACAGAATGGCCAATCCCTCCATGCATCTGGTGTTAGGCCCTTCCCTATCCCCATCCCTACTCTGTACTCCACTAAGGAACTTTTCTACAATCCCATCTTTACTCACTTCAGCATTTCCTAATTACTATTCTCAATTTTATGATTGCATTTTTCCTAGTTTGTGAGGAAAACAAATCTATTCCACCTGGTTGATAGCTAATTTAAAGCATATTCCTGTCCTCAGGCTAATGTTTTTATGACATTATGACTCTAACTAGCTAGTATTGATGTTAACTTTTTTTGGCCAGGAGCCATAACATCTCTACCAACAAAAACTTAGCATAGGCTAGAATAAGGCCAACATGAGGAAGATTACCTACAGATAAGAAAATAAATGAGGGACCACCATGATTCAAAGCACATAATAACTAGTCTAATATGTGCTAAGTAGATAAATAAACACACCTGTGTAAGGCTTTTAAAAGGGTGAATGAGGATGACAGTTCTTATAAAAGAATATTCCAAGGCTTTTGTATTTCGAAGACCGATAAATTTTTTTGTTTTGTTTTTTAAATTGGGAAGGTTAAAATCAACAAAGGGCATTTTAATAAAACTCTCCTCTCCACTACTGTTCTCTTGGGAGATAATAGACCCTTTGACACCAGCAAAGAGGAAGGGTACTATCACAGAATGAAGGAAAGCCTTTCCACAGAAAGACTCATTGGCACATTAGATAGGGATCTTAGTCGTACATTATAGAGTCTCTGTCTAGTGAGTTTAAGCACAAAATGATATATTATGAGGCTAGATAGTCATTGGACAAGCCAAAGGAACAGACTGTAAGTAGGACTTGCAGTATTGACTCCCCACAGCTCATCACGGAACCAGGCCACTGAGGAAGCTACTGGATCAGGAGCAGCTGCCCCAGCTGGTGGGTCCTGGGCCACCTCAGCTCCTCAGAGCAACCACCAGCCTTGTGTCCTGCTCAAGTCCTAACATCATTCAATGCCAAATCAAAGTCCTACATGAGTTCAGCTGAGTGGCAGAACCCAAACACACCTGGACCTCCATCTGCCAAGGGGTTTCAGAAATGTTGGTTCAGTTTTCAGCCTCTGCAGCACAGGATGGCACATGGGGCTGTAGAAGGGACTGAATAAATCAGTTGAGAACTGTCAGTGAGCTCTTGCTGCATACCCACGAAACATGTCAAGGCCTGATCCTAGACCACAGAATCAGATTTGAGCGTGAAAGCCACCTAAGGGATGTGTGCAGTCATGCTTTATTGAGAAGGTTCTGAAGGTCAATGGACCCACATAGGAAACTACTGAGAGCATGACTTTTCTTGGGAAGAGAGTTTGCTGCTTGGAACCATAGCATTAACCACACCATAGTGGACGTCTGCTGTATTCATGGCTGTCCAGACTTTTGAGTAGCTTTTTCCCATATTTGGGTGTATTTGCTTGCATTGAGTCCTACCTCTCCAATATTAAAGTCAGAATTCAAATTTTCAGATTCCTTTGCAGCTAGGATTCAGAAAGTTATCTGAACTCTGACCGTCTGATGTCCCCACTTGAGATCTGATTCAGAAATGGGTGGCATGAAGAAGCAGGTAGCACAAGGAGCTTCCATGTGTGCTGACATGAACAGCTGCAGAACCTCAGCCTTCAAGGGTGGTGATAAGGGCTGCTTCCCAAATGAGAAGAGACAGTGGTGCTGGCAGAAGTGGCTGCGACCTCATGCTGGGTTCCTGCTACACAGTGCTCAGCGGTACCAGCCATGGCAACTCTGGTTTCCCCCTTGGGCTCGTTCTACACCACAGTTTAGGGTATTGTTCCTGGAAACTTCACCTCAATCCTATTTCTCAGCCCTCCAGATGGTTGTTTATCCTTCAAGATAAAATCCCTGTCTACAGTCCTCTGCCAGAGTAGGTCCAGTTGCCAGCAATGGAGAACCCACCTGATGTGCTGCTGGGTGAGCCAGGGACACCTGACTCTGAATCCATGGCCTCTCTACCACCCTACAGAGGGAGTCTGCAGCAAAGCCTACCTAGGCTTTATCCTCCACTTCCTTCTTGAGTCAGGTGCACACAGGGAGGAGGGAAGGGTGCCCTTTTTCTCTGACTACCCCCATTCCACGAGCTCCTAGAGAACAAGAGTGCTCTTCTTCATTGACTTTTTATAAGCAACATTTTGGGCATGACAAGTATTCAGTAAATGTTTGATGAATGAGTGAGTGAGTGAATGGTTAGGTACACACTAAAGTTATGCCCAGGTAGATCCATAATCTAGACCTGTGCTGTTCATTACGGTATCCAGTAGGCCCACCTAACTACTAAGCACCTGCAATGTGGTTAGTGCAACTAAGGAACAATATTTTTATTTTATTTTTAATTTTCTTAAGATTTTATTTATTCATTTATTTATTTAGAGAAGGAGAGAGAGAGTACACATGAGAAGGAGAGGGAGTGTCATGAGGGAGAGTCAAGTGAATGTCAAGCATGCAGGGCTCAATCCCAAGACCCTGAGATCATGATCTGAGTCAATATCAAGATCCAGACACTTGGGGCCCCTGGGTGGCTCAGTGGGTTAAAACCTCTGCCTTCGGCTCAGGTCATGATCCCAGGGTTCTGGGATCAAGCCCCGAATCAGGCTCTCTGCTCAGTGGGGAGCCTGCTTCCCTTCCTCTTTCTCTGCCTGCCTCTCTGCCTACTTGTGATCTCTGTCTGTCAAATAAATAAATAAAAATCTTAAAAAAAAAAAAAAGAGCCGGACACTTAACTGACTGAGCCACCCAGACGCCTCTGAATTTTCATTTTATTTCAATTGATTTAAATTTTAAAATTTATACCTAATTTCATTCTTGGAAAACTTTTAGCTTGCTTAACTTATTACAAAAGTATACTTTTTCAGTTGTAAATTTTATGGAAACTAAATATTGATCAAATATTTCCAACAAAAATTTAGCACATGTTCAATACAAATCGAGATATGCTGTAATTGTAGCCTAGGTACCAGAGGCCAAATACTTTATGAAAAAATAATGTAAAGTATGCCATTAATATTTTTATACTGATTACATGGGGAAATTATAATATTCTGGACATGTTGGGTTAAACAAAATATAGTAACACCGACTTCACCTGTTCCTTTTTACATTTTTTTTGTGTATGATTATTAGAAAACACAGAATCAAAAACATGGCTTTCATTATATTTCTGTTGGACACCACAATCCATACGTTGGTGTGAGTGTCACTCAGCAGGCAGATGGGGTGCCGAAGACACAGGTTACCTCTGAATACGCCTCTAAGCCTACAGACCTAGGCCAATGCTTCCTGCTTACTCCCCTGCCACCTCTAAACCCAACACAAGGAAGTTTAGGAAGGGCTCTATAACATGTGTGAGAGCTGAAGTCCCAAGTTTAGTGCTTTAGGAACCAGGCAGGTGGCCTACCAGGAAAAGGGCCAGAGGTAAAGTCACTTCATCCAAGAATGAAGAGTTTGGAGCTAGAGAGGTGAGAGCTGTACTAATTAGCACTAGAGACAGGGCCTGAGTACTAAGTCTCCTAACACCCCCTGAACATGCCAGCCCTTGACTTTGTGTGCTGGCAAATACATACCAAGCAGGTGTGATTTAAGAAAAGAAGGATCCATCCTCCAAAGATGGGGCAGCCTGCCATCTACCCTCAAGACTTCCAAGCATATCTTTCCAGGCACTGGGAGCCCATTCTGAGGAATTAGAGTGGGGGCCAGAAGGCATTCTGTCCCAGCACAGAAACCCCTGTGACTTCACTGCACAATTCCAGAAGACCTGAAGCTCCTAAAATAATTCATTCCAGGGTAGGGAGGAACACAAAATAAAGATGCCTTGGGCTGGTATGGAGAGCAAGGAAGAGACTTGAACTCCAGGAGAGGAAGATGCTCTCAGCAGCCCTATCCTGAGCCAAGGAAGCAAGGAAGGTCAAGGCACCAACCAGGAGGGTGGGACACAATGGAAGAGGGAGAAGGTGAAAGGGCCCTACCCTGAAGGCTTGCTTCTAACAGAATGGGAAGTGAACCTCCCTAATTTACCACTCTGAACCCAGACAGTTTTCATCCTGGAAGCACAATCTACAAAACGCTTCCCTCCAACCATCCCCCATCGCTATAATTTGACCAAATAAAACCATTCATACTCACATCCAAATTTATCAATTTGAGCAAAATACAGTTAGTAACAAAGAAAGGTAATTTTCATATTTTATTATACAATATTGTTTACTATAGAAAAAGCTTTCATATCTTTTAATTAAATACAAAAGCAAAGCATTAGTGTTGCCAGAGATTGTTTGCCTGCCCTTAAAAAAAATTAACAACACCTGCTTGCAAACAAAAGTATTACTAGAACTGAGTCAAATCTTTTATTCTCTTCCCAGACCCCAGCCCAATAATCTCTTTTCTATACAGAGTCTAACACATAGTAGGGGGTGAATAAATATTCACTGGCTGAATGGTGTGTTCTTTAATCCCCATTGTTTATTTCCTGACCCTAAACTGGATCTTGATTCATGGGGTAAAATCCTCCCCTCTCATTCATAGGGTAGCCCAGGGTCTTTTCATTGCCTTTGATACATAACATTGGTTTAAAGACACCTGCCTGAGGGGAAGGACAGGGGGGTTCACAGAGTAAAGGAAACCCTGAAAGGCAGGCACAGTGACTCTGCAGAGACGGGAAGATGCTAAGACAGAGAGTAACAGGGAGACAGATTCAGGGATACAGAGGCTGCACAAAATGGTGGCAGCAAAATGAAGTCAGAGAGACTGAAAACTCACAGAGTTCCAGTTAAAGAGTAAAAAGATTGGGCACGAACGTTCATCTTGAAGTTTCTTTTCCATTTTGATGTTTTATGATGGAGATAACAGCAGAGAGAGAGGAAGACAAGGCAAGGATGGGAAGACAGAGTCAAATGAAGACAAAGGAGACAGGTGGACAGCCAGGCATGACTGACCTCGAACCCTGGTTCTCCCCTCCCACTAGGCAGCTCCTTAACACCTCAGCATCCATGCTCACTTTTGGCTTCTACTGTAAGTCCAACCACCATCCCCTTCTAGCCCCACCCAAAGATGGCTGAACCACTCCTTACTGTCCCTACCCTCTCCTTCTCTCCAACATCCTCCATGAAGCCTTCTCACTGCTCCAGCCCACACTCCGCTGCCTCCACCTCAGCTCCTAAAGCACGTCTGTTCATCCCATGCCCACATGTCCTAATCACAGGGCACTGCAGTTTTGGCGTTGGCCCGCAGCCCCTGGGTGCATCTTGACTCCCAAAACTGCCGGTTTGTCAAGCTCCAAACCCCATCTCCTCGATCCCAGGAATTCCCGTGATACCCGCTCGGATGCTGGGTGTCACGAAGCGCTCAGTGAATCCCAGTGGACTGGCCAGTCCGAAGGAGTGCCAACAGGGCAGTCTCCCAGCCCACTGGTCAAGGAGTTTCCCGGAGGCCAGCCAAGCCTGACCATCTACTGGGCTCCTGCGCCCCCTGCCGGCCAGGACGGGACCTGTTCGCAGGACGAAGCGGGTCCCAATTGTGGAGGAGGCCACAATGAATGACACACGGCTTCACGGCGGCCTCAGGCACTGTTGCAGGGTTCTGATGAGATAGATGGGCACGACCAGGAGCACCTGCTGCATTCTTCGTCGGTGTCAGCCCCCCCCCCCCCGGGGCCAGAGTGCTGCGGACGGCGGCCCACCCCGCGGCCTGGGGGCGCTCAGAGCTTCTCGTCCAGCTCCAGGCCCTGGTTCTCCTGGGTGCCCCCGCGGACCGGCGCCGGGCTGCCACTGTGCATCCCGCTCAGGTAGTTCTGGATGACCGAGGCGCAGTCCAGCCGCTCCATGAGGGTCATGAGGTAGTGCAGCTCCTGCAGGCTGCCGTTCTGCTCCTCGAACAGCTCCAGGATGGCTGCAGCCGGGCTGCGCTGGCAGGATAGGAATCTGGCCGGGATGCATGCAGGCTGGTGGGCACGCTGTGGCCGGATCCACCCCATCCCCCAGCTCCGGCCCTAGTCCTGCCCTTACCTGCTTTCCAGGGGACTGGGGTGGTGGGAGGGCCCCGGGCCTGGAGACCTGAGATTATCCTGGTTCAAAGGCTACTTCTCTCTCTAGACCCCGGTTTCCTCCTCCTTCACCTGGAGCTTGGGCAAGAGGGCCTCTAGGGTTGCTTCCAGCACCCATGATCTTAGCTGCTTTCTCGACGTCCCCCACCCCAGACACACTATCCCCTCCTCCCCCTTCTCCCCCAGGCCACCACATCGTGCCCACCTGTCAGGAAACAGTTGTTCTAAACCATGGCTTCACCAGGACCCTTCCCTCTTCAAAAACATTCCAGAGTCTCTTTCCAGTACTAGCCAAGCCCATACTCTAGACCCTCAACTTATCTACAACTTGGTGTTGCTGTTTTTTCTGACCTGTTCTCCCAATCCCAATCCCAAACCTTCCTTTCCCAATCCCTTTCCCACTTTGCACACCACACCCACAACCAGGTGTGCTACTCCCTCCCAGCAGAGGGGCGGCTCTCCCTTTCCCTACCACCTCCTCCCTAAAACCCTTTATAATCCCCACCTCCTAGGTGGAGACCATCTGCACCCTCCAGTTCAGCCTTTTTGTCCGAGCTACCCCACGTCTTCGTGCTTCTTGCTTTAGCTGTTGTGTCTGTTCCCACCTTGCTATGCAGCAGCAGATATATACAATATACAAATATGTACAAGAAACCCTGCCTTTATTGTGTTAGGCTCTCTGTACCTCTTACTAAGGTGTGAGTTCCTGGATGCTGGAACCAGGTCTCATTCACCTTGTATTCCAATGCTGAGCATAGTTTTCCAGGACACTTGATAAATGTGGGTACTTGATAAATGTTTAACAAACAGGTGATTTTTAAATCCACTCTGCTTCCAGCTGGGTCCAGCTCTAGTCCCATCTCCTGGGTGAAGTCCTTCCTGACCACTGCACTCATAGTCTGGGTTCCGGAGCTTAGTTCAGAATTGTTCTCCTACTGATTGCTGTTGACAGAGACCATGGTTACATTGCCTGCACTATTACTAACATTTACTGAATTAACATAGGCCAGGCACGCAACTACATGCTTTATACACATTACCTTATAGTCTGCCTTCTACGCTTCAGGGCACAGCATATCAAGCACTCAATATGTACCCAATGACTTACAAGTTAATTGATTCATTTTTAAATATTTATTGAGCACCTACTCATGAGCCAGGCATCATTCCAGATACCGAGAAAGTGGTAATAAACAAAAAGAGCTGCTCTATTGTGGGGAACAAGGTAAGGAATAGCCATTCTCTGACTGACTGTGCTGCAGTCCTCAAGGTGTCCCGGGAGCCCACCACCCCAGTCCACCCCCCTCTCCTGCCTGCAGACCTCGTCCCTCTTACCGGATTTTCATGCCGCAGAGCCCCAGGTGGGAGGCCAGCCGACGCCAGTCGTTGCCCGTGATGCTGTTCGGTTCCAACAACATCTGCAGTTGCTCAAAGAGTTCTGGGGGCAGCCTGGGGTGGGAGAGGTGGGATTCTCAAAGGGGAGGATCAGAGAAACCCAGTCTGTTCCACACACACCCCAAATGGTGTACACGCCCTGCAGGAGCCAGGGATAAGGGAGAGAATCCCAAATATCCCACCACCAGGAGCCCAAGCAACCCCACCTTACCTGTTGCAAGGGGGTGGTTGAGAGACAGGGGGTGGAGCCGCCCAGGATTCTTCCTCTGATGCCTGGAATCTGAGGATTTCCATGTACTTGGTCTCCAAGCCCTGAGCCAGCAGAGGGTCAGGAACACACTTAGGGATCATGAGACTTCCCCTGAGCAAAAAAACTGGGGAACTTGCCTCCATTCTTCAGATCCTTCAGCCTGTTACCCAGAGCTACTCACCAGGAGACACAACCCTGCCCCACCTAGCGTCCCTTCCCCTCTGCTCCCCTGACCCCAGCACTTCCAGCTTTAAGTTTGTCTACTGAGTTCTTTGGGAATTGAGACATGAAGCCAAAGAGGGTGCAGCCTAAGAGATCAGGAGAAGTCTCGGTGAGGTCACAGGGCAGGGAAACATCAGTCAAAGGTTGGCATGTGTCTCCTTCCCTCCATCCCTTGGTCCCTCCTTGCAGGTGACAACCTGAGAGGTACTGGCCTACTCTCCACTAAGGCGCCACCACAGCTCCCCAAAGACTCTCAACCCTGATCTCTTCAACTCTTCCCCCTTGGGAGAGTGGGATATTTAACTCTCATCCGACCTACTCAAGCCCCCCCCAGTCACTCTCCACACTGAAGACACACACTATCATCTCTCAGGTGCAGACAGTTAGCCTAGAAAGAAACCACTTTTCTCTGATGTCCAAGTTCCTTTGGGCTAAGAAAAGGGCTTAATCGAGGGTTTGGTCCTTTTAACCTCCTACTGGATTCATCCGTGGATAGACAAAAGAGAGTCTAGGGATGGAGGGCAACTTGGAGGCCAGGTGGCCTCAGCCCCTAGAAGAATGCCATCAACCTGCTTGATTATGTGATTAAGGCCAGACTTACCAGACTCCTCGCCCACTTTGCCCAGAGCTCCCCCAAGCCCTGCCCTTGCTTTGCCCCTCAGCTCCAACTCACATCCTGGAAAGTGTGCATGGTGACGATGATCTCATTGGTAAGTACGGAGCAGTCATCATTCTCATTGGCTATAAAGAGGAGAGGACATGGCCGGTAAGCAAGGGCAAAGCCTGGCATAAGGGAGCAGGAGAAGTGAAAGGGACTCCACAGACAGGCTTTCGAAATCTGAAGGCACTGGGCAAGATGCTCCATCTTGCTCTCTACAAAGATCAGTTGTGGTGCCTCACCTTTTAGAGAAGGTGTGCATACATGCCTGACCAAATGAGGAGCTGCAGGGGGTGGGGGAGGTGGGAGGTTGGCAAGAAGGAGAGGGGAGGAGGTGGACTGGGTCTTCTGGACTACCTGCTTTTCTCCGGAAGCAGAAGGAACGGAAGGGGCACTTTCCATGCCAGATGTGGAGATGGGGAACCAGCTGGCAACTGCTCTCATCCACATTCTCCCAACCTGGAGAGGACACAGAGCAGAGGGCCTCAGAAAGTGGGGTCTTCCACGAATGTTTGAGGATGCCTACTCTGCGGCAGGTGTCATGCAAGGTGCAGTAGGGAGGGATGAGGTGGGAGAGAAAGCAGGAAGGTGTCTCAAGCAGATGTGATTCCTCGGAGCCTGGACAGGGACCCTGTGAGCAGCCTTCTCTTACTACTGCACATCTCCCACACACACAGCACACAGGCCTCCCCCCTCCCATCCACGACCCCCAGAAGCAGCCATGTATCTGGGCTCTGTCCGCAAACCACACAGATGTCCTCGGCCCCATAAGCAAGTGCAGCAGCCTGTACCACAAAGGAAGGGGGGAGCAGAGAAGACTGGGACCCCTCCTCAGAACTAGCCCCAGCCAGGGGAGGCAATAAAAGCCTCCCCTCCCCTTGCCCCTGCATCATCCTGCCCTCCCACGGAGAGGCCAGGACAAAATGGACCACAGAGAAAGGAAGTGAACAGAGCCCGGGGCTCCCGCAGGCAGCCGCAGAAGCCAGAGGTCCCCTTGGAAGTTGTTTCCTGCCCAGGAGTCTCCAAAAGAAACTCGAGGTTCCCAGATTTCTACCCAGAGGAAGCCCAGACCCCCTCCCTCTAGTGGGGCCCCTGCCGCCTAGGTCTCCGTCTCACTCACCCTCAGAGATGTACTTGAGCTTCAGGCACTGGTCCCCGCGGGCCCCTGTGAAGTCGAAGAGCTGGCAGGGCCCCCGCAGGCGCCCCCCGTGGGGCTGCTCATTGGCCACGGCCCACTGCAGGGCGCAGGGTGTGTTGTTGAGAAAGTAGATACGCAGCTGCAGGTGGGACTGCCCTGGCGCCAGTGGTGAGCAGAAGACAGCCAGCTGCAGCCATTTGCGGGCTTCCCGGCCCGCAGGCGCCTCCAGCACACAGGTGTAGAGACTGCAGGGAAAGATGGGGATGAGGGAGCTGGGAGTCCCCTGCACCTGCCAGCTGGCTCCTAAAGCACTAGGAGCCAAGGAGCACAGTCAAGGGGGGAAGTGAGGGGGAGTCAGGCAGGTAGGGGGATGAAATGTGAGTCACCTTGAGGTGACCATCACAGAGTGGGGGAAGGGCCAGCAAGACCCCTCCGGCGTGGGAGGGAGGGAAGGTGGGCTCAGGGCCACTGTGATTCAGCGGGGTCCCACACAGGGCTGGCCCTGTTGTGCTCAGTGGGAAAGAGAGACAGAAGGACCTAAGATCCTGGAAAGACAGAGCTAAGGACAGACATGAGATGGGAGGAGGGTCTTTGAGAACTGGAGGGGACAGCCTGCCCTAGCCCTAGACGGTCCTGAACAGGGGCATAGGGAAGACACAGACAATTTTAGAAAGACAAAGGTGGGGATGAGACAGACCCTTCTAGATGGAGGGCTGAGGTGGTAGGTGTAGACAGGCAAAGAGCCTGCTGCAGGGGGCACAGTCCTGGACAGGGCTGGAGTGGGACAAGCTGCCCTACACACTAGGACAGAAGGACCAGGAAGGGCCACAGAGAGTGAAGGTATTTGCAGGCCATCTGGGACAGATCAAGGAGCAGTTCCATACAGAAAGTGGAGGATGAGGCCAACCAAGACAACAGGCCAGGAAGACTGGGCCGATGGGCCTACCTGAAGTGGGAGAGCTGGATACGACACTCGTCCCTGGAGGTGTGGGCCCCAGGCCGCCCCAGGGGCCTCCAGGCCTTGACATCAAGCAGGGTTGTGTTGCTGCTATAGGTATGAGTATGGCTGGGCTCCTGGGCACAGTGCTTAAATGTGAGGGTGCAGGGCTTCAGGAAGGAGGCCCCATGGGGGCCACACGCCACCACGGGGCTCACCAGCCCCTGGGCTCGGGACAGTGATGGGGCGTCCAGCAAGTCCCACACCAGGATCAGGGACACCCTCTCCTGGCGGCCCACAGCCACAGCTCCTGGGGAGAACAAGAGTTGAGATGGGCCAGTCAGGCAGGCTCACCCCACCCCAGAGGGGCCAGGTCACAGTGGAAAGCGAGGTGGGACAGGAGCCCAGGAGAGAGATTGCCTAGCAGGGCACATGGGGAGGCAATGTGCAAGGAGAGAAAGACTGAGCTGGCTTGTGGCATAATCCTGAGCAGGTCACCTCCACTTCACTCCTGGGCCTCCACTAGTCCATACGGGACTAGTGGGAATTTGCAAGACATGCTCTTACTCCAGACACTTTCCATTACTGAGAACTGTCATAACACACTGTTCATTTCCACCTGGCATTTGATTTCCCATCAGGGAGTTGTCATAAAAATATGCAATCTATCCATCTTTGGAGTCAATGAAGTCATATAAAAATATAAATAATTTTCAGAATTATGGAGAGGTCTATGAATGATGCTCCATGAGGCACAACACCCTTGTACAACGCACAAGGAACAACTCTAGGCTGAGAAGGGAGAAGGTGCTGTTACCTGGTGGGATGAGCAGAGAGATGCCCATATCCTGGAGCATCAGGCAGCCACCACGGTGATCCACCTCTCGAGCTGAGAACACCAACAACTTGTGCATCAGCTGACGGATGATGGTCTGGCCTTGAGTGGGCGTGTGCAGTTCCTGGTAGAAGGCAGCCATCTCCGGCAGTGTGGCCGGCACACACTGCCTTGAGGACTCATTTTCTGGTAGGGGAATGGGATGGGCCCCTGGCTCCTCTTGGCTATCTAGCTTCCAGCAGGCCCCCAGCAGCCAGCGAGGACAGTGCCATCGAAGGCACTGGACCAGAAGGAGGGCACTCGCCACCGGGACCCCCACCAGCAGTAGGAACCGGGCCGGTTGGAAGGAACTCTCATCGGAGCACATCCTCATGGTCCCTCAATGCTGCCAGTTCCCCTGCACCCCTGGGCCAGCCAAGGACCTGGAGAAGGAAAGAGGAAAGAGGCAGTGCCACACAAGCCTTCTCAATATCATGGAGGCCAAGACTTAGCTTCCAGCCGGCTGCAGTGAGGGAGCCAGTTGTCTTCATTCCAGTGCATCCACGATTAATACCTTTAACAAAACTTCCCCTACCTCTGTCTGACTCAAGAACCTGCCATGGCTCCCCATGATCTAGTACATCACATTTAACTCCCCTGAGGAGGATATAAATTTAAGTGCCACCTTGGCCACTGGCTGAGCAAATGTGTCCTATTGCTTACTGTCCCTCAGTTTCTGCATCTGTCAGAATACCCCTCTTGATCTTCACAGAAAGATCTTTTAAAGATTTTTAAAGAAAAATCTTTAAGTGGAAAAGCAAGTTACAGAGAACTAGACATCCTCCGATCCCATTAATGTAAATAACAGAACTGTAGACAAGTATAGATATATATTTACAGGTGTAAACATGTCAACCACAGAGAAAAGTCTAGAACAGTACTATGCAGTAAAAATATAATGTAAGTTGGGGTGCCCAGGTGGCTCAGTCAGTTAAGCATCCAGCTCGTGATTTTGGCTCAGGTCATGTTCTCATGGGTCATGAGATCGAGCCCTGGGTTGGCTCCATGCTCAATGGAGAGTCTGCTTGGGATTCTCTGCCTCTCCCTCTGCTCCTTCCCCCATCACTTTCTCTAAAATAAATAAAATATTTACATATATACATATACAGACACACATATTGTCGCGGCCTGCGCGACAACACGACCAGGGTCAAGAGGGTAAGAGGATGGTGAAACGACGACGAGACAAAAAGAGATGGGGACAGGAGGGTCAAGGAGGATGATTTCCAAGCAATGCCAACTTTATTCACAGCTGTGAGGCATAATATAGCTAACAGCAACAACAGTCATAAAGAAGTGTCTATTTTTAGCTATTTACTACAGAGTTTTGCAGCATACACAAAAACCCCTCAAGTTTCCCTATTATCTATTTCCCACAGACTAATAGCAGATCCTCTGAAGCCAGTGGCCTTGGTCTTCAGCTAACTCCTTAACCAGCTGCACTAACTTCAAAGTGGCTTACAATGGTGTAGCTTATGGCCCGTACAAGGACAGCACAATCCCACAATGATTTACTGAGCAGGCCTGTTTTGCCCATTCCAGATAAGCACATGCAGGCAACCAGGTCAGCGAGTCCCAGGATCCATAGCTCAGGCCCTTTCTCAAGCGCTGCTCAACTTTTCCACCCACAGGGCTATTAACCCCTGGGCTTCCAGGAGGCGCAAGTCAGGGCATGGTTTGGTCTCTTGACTCCAGCCCAGTCCATGGCTACCTAAAACATATATATATATCCTTCCATATATAAATCTTTAAATATATACGTGCATATGTATTTTATACATATGTAAATATATATTTATTATATATAATATATATAAAATGTAAGCCACAAATTTTAAACTTTCTAGTGGCCATAATAAAAAGGTCAAAAGAAATAGGAGGAATTAATTTAAATAATATATTTTATGTACCTAACCCAATATATTCAAAATATCACTTGGGAGGAAATCGATGTAAAATTCTGAGATATTTTACATTCTGTTTTCCCACTAAGCCTTTGAAATCCGTGTGTATTTTATACTCACAGCACATGGCAGTTGGGACCTACTAGTGATTCTTGTCTGGGGCAGTGCAGGTCTGAGAGGACTCATCCCATGCTATTCCCACCAGTCACTACTGAAACAGACAGGAAAGTGAGAGGGTGGAATGTGTGAACTAGGACTTTCAATTTTCTTAAACTCTTTTTCCTGAAT
>RCUC01089480.1:0-32253 GCA_003697995.1 Taxidea taxus jeffersonii
AGGATCTTCATTTTAGAGACCAAAGGGTGTGCTTGCTTCAGCAGCACATATACTAAAATAGAGAGCAAAGGGAAAGGGAGATCTTATGCCTTTTCCTTCCCAAACCACATGACTCCCTGATCCCAGGACTTAAAACCCTACCCATTAGCAACAAAACTGCAGTTCAGATATATTAAGGTCAAAACAGGCTTTGGCTTCTTAGCAGGTTCCTAGCACTGTGTATCTAAGTGTTCAAAATATATTTTTTGCATTCAAATTTGTAATTTGAAGACTGTACGTATCAGTAAATTTGTTATTTTAGGGTTACATACTTAGGAAAAAGGCACAGATATTTATGTCTGCTGCTAGCACAGGTCTCTACATAGGATATTATGCTGAAAAAAAAAAAAGAGGTCAGGAGTAATGGGTGTGACTGGAAATCTGTAGATGGTAATTGGTTCTATTTATTGACAAACAATACTAAGGTGATTTACAAATATATTCCAGACAAATACATATACAATGCAATTTAAAAAATGCATATATATAACAAATATGTTTAAAGTCAAAAGACAGAACAAAACATACCAAAATTAAATCCCAATCTTGGTTCATGCTGTAGGGCAGCTTTTTTATGTTGTGATCTCCAGTCAAAACGAGAAACACTTTTTAGGACCTGTAAAGGATAATTTTATTAAAATAAATTTGATGAATTAAACATCAAATAAGAGAATACTGGCAATTACGAGTGAGTATAGCTACTTGTTTGACTATACTCAAGAGCATAGTTTTTTTTCTTTTTAAAGATTTTACTTATTTATTTGTTAGAGAGAGGGAGAGAGCAAGCACAGGCAGACAGAGTGGCAGGCAGAGGCAGAGGGAGAAGCAGGCTCCCTGCCAAGCTAGGAGCCCGATGTGGGACTAGATCCCAGGACGCTGGGATCATGACCTGAGCCCAAGGCAGCTGCTTAACCAACTGAGCTACCCAGGTGTGCCAAGAGCATAGTTTTTTAAGTCATTACTTAAATACCTTCAAGTATAACTCGATTTCTATATTAAATAAGCCAAGTATTAGAGGTGTGAACACTTACTACAAAAGAAATGTTTTTAAAAAACAATGAAAATAACACTAATCAGCAGTATTTGTACTACTCAGGTGGAGTATCTCTCAGGCAAACAATAGTTAGGGGTATTAGCAGACATAGGACTGCTATCCTGGAAATCTCACAAGCTTTAGGTCATTTGTGATTGAGAAGTTGGGGTGGGGACAAAAATAGGACAGAATACTACTGTGTTCAAGAGTTCCCTAGTCTATCAACTTTGATAGACTCTGTCTAGTGAGCCTCACAGGTAAGCCTCTGGGAATCTTTCCCTTGGGGATTCCATTTTCTAAGATACCTCACTTTTTTTTAACAAATTAGCCTAAAACTATGTTCTATATTTTCTGCTATTGTCTATAGGCATTCTTAGAATATTGTAAGGCAGCACACTATGGCAGCCACCGGTTTTGTAAATAAAATATTAGAACAACATATTGTCTATTGCTGCTTTTCCAGCAGAGTTGTACAGTTATCAGAAACCATGCGGTCCACAAAGCTGAAAATATTTACTGTCCCTTTACAAAAAAGTTTGCCAACCCTGTTCTATATTGCTATGCTACATTTCTTAATATCTGCAATATACTATTTCTTTAAAAAGATGTATAAAGTATCAGATATATATACATTGTTCCTTTGCAATCCACTTTTATACTCATGACAATTTAATGTACACAAAAATAACTATTTGCATTTATTTTTTTTAAAATTTTTTAAAGATTTTATTTATTTATTTGTTAGAGAGAGAGCGAGCACAGGCAGACAGAGAGGCAGGCAGAGACAGAGGGAGAAGCAGGCTCCCTGCCGAGCAAGGAGCCCGATGTGGGACTCGATCCCAGGATGCTGGGATCATGACCTGAGCCGAAGGCAGCTGCTTAACCAACTGAGCCACCCAAGCATCCCACCATTTGCATTCATTAAAGTTAATGGAAACCATACCATAACTCCTTCCTGAATACGGTTTTTTTTTTTAAAGATTTTATTTATCTGACAGACAGTGATCATAAGCAGGCAGAGAGGCAGGCAGAGAGAGAAGGAGGAAAGCAAGCTCCCTGCTGAGCAGAGAGCCCGATGCGGGGCTCGATCCCAGGACACTGGGATCATGACCTGAGCCAAGGCAGAGGCTTCAACCCACTGAGCCACCCAGGCGCCCCTCCTTCCTCAGTATGTTTGAGGACAGCAAAACATAGTTTACACTTCAAAGGATTTGATGGAAATATCCCTATGCAATTCTAATATTGCAAAGACAAGAGAAACTGAACAATATATGTTTGAAACATAAGTATACATGTTGCTTATGTTTCTTGAAACCTGTAAAAAGAAACTGTCCATTTTGTAGGTGACAACTTCAGCTTATACAGAGAATCACCTATATTTGAAGTGACAATAAATATCGTCAAATATTTTTAGTATTTATTTTTTTAAAAGATTTTATTTATTAATTTGACAGACAGAGATCACAAGTAGGCAGAGAGGCAGGCAGAGAGAGAGAGAGGGGGAAGCAGGCTCCCTGCTGAGCAGAGAGTCCAGTGTGGGGCTCAATCCCAGGACCCTGAGATCATGACCTGAGCCGAAGGCAGAGGCTTAACCCACTGAGCCATCCAGGTGCCCCAAGATTGTCAAGTATTTTAAATAGCTCTTACAAAATAACACTTTATAATTTGGGGACAAAAAAACTACAGAGCGAAAAAACAAAACAAAACAAAACAAAAAAACAAAACTACAGAGCATGAAAATTCACATTTTCTTTGCAATTTTCATTAAATTTGCTTTGGAAGTAAAACATGGTTTCTCTAATCCTTATTGTTCAGTCATCATAGACCAAACCTATACTTGTTTACAGTCACATTCCACGTATTAATTCACTGAATATCCAAGTCAAGCCTAGGATTAAGGCACTACTTTTATTCCTATTTTGTATACGAAGAAACTGAGACTCAGAAAGTTCAAATGGAACCAGGATTCTAATTCTAACATTAACTATAGAGATTCCATACCATCAACCATCTTGCTATACTGCTCTTTCAATTTAAGTCTCCTAATTGATTATTACATTGAATAAAGAAAAATGTCGTCCCACAAAAATCAGACCAAAAAAACTTGGCTCTTCTAAATATGTGTTTAGAGACCAGTGCACAAAAATCAGACCTTACAAAACAGGTAAAATAATCTGCAAGATTTAAATAGGGAATTATCAGTGGATTTAAAATAATTTATAAAAAGTTTACATATTATTTTTCAGGAAAATGTTATTTAAAACAAAATACAAAAGTAGCTACAGCCAGGGAACAATCCCCATCTATCTACTAATTATATATTTATAATTTAGAGAGGTGGGTCAGAAGACACAGAATGCAGAAACTGTAGACTATTGGGATTTAGGATGTTTTAATTCTACATTCCACAAGTATTTCTCAGAGCTTGCGCTAATTACAAACTTCCTGTAGCTTCTTTTAAAACCTAGAAAATAAGACCTTTCTTACTGGATAACTTGTTGAGACAATTAAATAATGTGTCTTGGACACATGCCATATAAATATTGATTTTATTACTTTGGACTCTCTGCCCAGAACAATCCAATTTCAAATATCCAAAAGACAGCACCTTCAATCAAGCCTCAATTCTGCAATAATAGCACAACTATAATTAAACGCTTTTGTATATTTCTTAGGAATATAAGAATCTTAAATTTTATGGGAGTGTCAAAGAAGAGATACAGAGGTGTTAAGTTTTCTGGATCAGGTTTTTCTATATTTTTCCTTGCAAATTGAGAAATCGGTCTTTTTTTTTTTTTCCTGGTGTCAGAGTTAAAATTCATTTTTAAAATCCCCCGATTTCTGCCCTCAGGGCCCCTGAACTTGTATAGCAATAACAAATATTGGACAACAATCCGTTAGAATTCTTATAAATTCTAAAATTTCTACTCTTTTTGGGTCAAGAACATGAAATTCTTAATCCATTATAAATGACACTTAAATTGCAGTTTTGTGTTAATTATCAATAATATTTAAGGTATAGAGCATCTACTGACTGAGACAAATTAGAATCTGTGAGCCACAACACTGGAATAGACAAGCTTCAAGCAAAATTCTGCAGCAGGTTCTTCTTTTTACTTTGTAATGTACGGAACAGAAGTGTTCTCTTCCACAGTCCAAAACACCAAAGCGTATTAAACATATTAAGTATCCCAAGAAGCAGCTGCTTCATTTTCCTTTTCCCGGTGACTCTGCAGCCGCCCAAGACAACAATGTCTGAAATCTACACTTCCTAGCATTATCAAATGCACGATGAAATTTACTTTATGATTTCTTCTTGGGCTAGAGATAGCAAGCCAGTAGAGTTTTCTCAAAAACATACTGCAAAAACAAGGTCTTTGCTCTTTCTGAGATCCCCACCCAATCCAGAGACAGGTTCACGTACCGGACAGGGTGAGATTGCTGGGGTAAATATTTGGAAAGCTCTCCGGCCCAAAAAGAGAGAGAGAGGGAAAAAAAAAAAGGAATTCTGGGGCGCCTGGGTGGCTCAGTGGATTAAGCCGCTGCCTTCGGCTCGGGTCAGGATCCCAGGGTCGTGGGATCGAGCCCCGCATCGGGCTCTCTGCTCTGCGGACGGTCTGCTTCCTCCTCTCTCTCTGCCTCTCTGCCTGCTTGTGATCTCTGTCTGTTGGATAAATGAATAAAATCTTTAAAAAAAAAAAAAAAAGGAATTCTGAAAGTGACCAGAACCTGTATTGGTCGAGGCAGTCCCTCCTTCCCCCACCCCAGGACAGCACCAATTTTCATCCCAGGCTTCCCTCCGTCCCACCCTTTCCAAACCCCACAAACTCCACTTCCCAACCCCACCGAGCCTTGCTCTCTCTCACCCTGCAGCTACGCCTAAACATCGCTGCCATCTTGACTCCCGGTCCCGATACTCAAACGCTCTCACTCCGCGGCGCTGACACTGCTAAGATAGTCCAGGGCGTGGGGGCGCTAGACCCGTCTTGGCCCCGCCCACACCCTGGTCCCGCCCACCGGCGTTGATGTGGGCGAGGGGGAGCCGATTGCACAGAAAAGGGGCGGAAGGGGAAGAGGAGAGCGAGGGAGGAGTTGCGTGCAGGCCCTTTCTGGACGCCTGTGGGGGGTGCGTCCGTACGACCTTGGGCGAGTGGGTGAAGGGTGTTTGGTGGTCTCCTGGGGCCTGATGGGTCCCGAAGGGTGGTCCACGGAAAGGCTTTGTTTCCCTCGAGCCCTGAGTTCAGACGACGCGACCTCCCGGGGGGTAGCGGAGGGTCATGCTGAGAGGGACCCGGGGTTCGCGTTCGGTGGCTGGAGCCCGCTGGCGGCGCGGGGCCAACCGGGAATCTGGGTAAGAGGGCACGGCAAGCGACCTGCCAGCGCCTAGCGGAGAGATACCTCCCTGGCCGGCCGCCTTGACCTTTGTCCCGGAAACCGGTTGGACCTACGTCGTTTGTGCTCTAAGTAGTTCACGTACACTTTATTGTCAGACTCTGGCCCAAAGACTGAAGGATGGACTGTGCTTCAGAAAACAGGGGAATTGAACCACTTAGGTAAAATGGACCTTTTCTAATATTCCCAAGGCTATTTATTACTACCCACGTGTGTGGGTGTGCAGTGTTCTTGAGAATAAGATGTGCCTATTTACAGCTGGTTCAGCGAAAGAATGTTGGAAGTGAATGTCCACGTGAAGAATTCTACTTAAAGTCACCTTCTCTTCCAGTTAGACCCTGAGTTGGGAGATGGAAGCTGTAATGTTACAGTGCTGGGGGCTTTATAAAGCTTTACAGGTTTGGCTAGCTTTTTGTGGAAGGTAGTAAGAGCCCCAATGCAAGGGGAGTGTAAATGTTCCCCGTAATTACCAGGACTTTTCTTCCTTCCTTCCATCCTTACTTCCTCACTCCCTCCCTTAATTAATTTTTTAAAAAGATTTTTATTTATTTCTGACAGCACAAGCAGGGGGAGCCTTAGGGAGAGGGAGAAACTGGCAGAGCCCCAAGTGCAGCTCAATCCCAGGATCCGGGATCATGACCCCAGCTGGAGGCAGACGCTTAACCTTAACCCACTGAGCCACCCAGGTACCCCAGGACTTTTTTATTGCTACCATACTACTTTAGGCTCTCCTCACCATTTAATCTTGTTAACTTGCTAAATAATCTCTTTTGCCTGGGGAAGACCAGCCGTAATCTCATTCTAATTTAGCTTTTTAATTCCTATATCCTGTTTTGTAGTCTCCTACAGGAACCTTCCCCCTTTGTCCTCTGGGAATTTATAATGTATTTATTAAGACTTGGGCACAAGACAGAATGTTAATTATTGTGCTAAATCCAAAATTGAAGTACCAGAGAAATTCAGAAAATTCAGAAAAGAGAGAACACTTACATCTCCTATGAGGACATTGTCCTATATAACTACAAAACTTTTAACACATTTAAGAAAATGAACTATTATTCTCTAATATCATTTAATATCCAGTCAATATTTAGATTTCCCCAGTAGTCCCCTAAATGCCTTTTTTCAAAAAAAGATTTTATTTATTTATTTGACAGACGGAGATCACAAGTAGGCAGAGAGGCAAGCAGAGAGAGAGGGGGAAGCAGGATCCCCACTGAGCAGAGAGCCTGATGTGGGGCTCAATCCCAGGACCCTGAGATCATGACCTGAGCCCAAGGCAGAGGCTTTAATCCACTGAGCCACCCAGGCGCCCCCCTAAATGCCTTTTGTATGTAGTTTGTTTTTGAACTAGGGTTCTGTCAATAATTATGTATTGCAGTTGGGTTTTCACTTTCTTTGGTCTCTTTTAACCACAAATTTTTAATCTAATCTCTTTACTCACCCCCTTCCCAACAATTTTGACTTTTTTTTAAGAAACAAAGCCAGTTGTCCTAAAGAATACTGTATTACTGAGTTGTCTGATTGTATTCATTTTTGCTTCTAAACCTTGTATCTCCTATAAACTGCAAGTTCCTGGAGGCTTGAGTAGTTTATATCAAATGTATTTCACAAGGAATCTTCTTTCTCAGGTCATACTGTTAGGTTAAATTTGGTCATTTGATCAAATACTGTTACTGTAAATTTGATCATTTGATTAAGGTGCGGCTGTTCTACTGTAAAGGTATATTTTTATCTTTGCAATTAAATTATGTGTAGGGTGATCTCATGTCAAACTGTATTTCTAAATGTTGCTCAGTGGTAGACATGGAATCAGCTCCCAGTAAACACTTTTTCAGTCAGACACTATTCCACAAAACTTTTACTATATTTTTAGGTGAAATAATTCAAATAATTCCCCGATGTTATTTCCATCTCTTGCCTTTTCCCCTAACTAATGGGAATATGACATAACGATAGGTCATTGTTAACCTGGGACCTTTGAATAAGCTTTAGGTAGATGTGAAAATCCTTTGGAGTTGAATGAAAAATTTGCTATGTGTGGATATATTTCTGAGGAGAAAATCCTCACAGAGGTAGGAGAGTAAAAGTATATGAGTTCAGACGTTAATAGTGTGGTAGATGTGATGGTGGGAGTAGTTGGAGGTTTTCTTCAGATTGTTTTTGTTTCTCAATGAAATAGGAAGAAGTTATGGTAGAGTGAGGAAATGTTGGAAATTTGAGGAAAGAAGAAAGTGAAAAATTACAATACAGGCTCCTCTTTGCTTAGAGTTTCTGGAAATGATGTAAGGGGAGGTGATGTAAGGGGAGGTGATAGGTTCAATGCATTGACATTGACATGACATACATTAAATGATGTAAGGGGATGTGATAGGTGATGTAAGGGGAGGTGATAGGTTCAATGCATTGACATGCCTAGTAGGTTTGAAAAATTAATGAAACATTGGAGAGAATGAGCTGAAAAGATTAAGGGGTGTCAGGTAGAGGAGTGCAGGGACAGTAAAGACAAGGTCTGGGTTATCATGGGAATGAGTAGTTGAAGCAGAGCAGAGAACAAAGTTATAGAAAGATAAGTCAACTGAGAGGCCAACTTAATGGAAGGATTATCTGTATGGCTATTGAAATTATTAAGACTTGGGGTGTCTGGCTGACTCAGTTGATACAGCATGCAACTCTTAATCTCAGGGTTGTGAGTTCAAGCCCCAAATGGAGGATAGAGGTCACTTAAATAAAATAAATTATTAGGAGTTATATCCAAAGTTTGAGATACAGTGACTTTGAGACAAATGCAAAGCTCTTGGTAGTATTTATATATTTTTTTCTCTCTCAGTTAAATTAAAAAAATGGTGATAGAACTATAATAATAACCTTATATGTTTGGTGGAAAACAACAACATTAAGCTTTCAGGCATTGTTATGCCCAGATCGCAAGACCACCACCAAGAAGACCACCTAGAGCCAGACGTCCCGAAATGCAAAAGCAAGGCTTTATTCAGGCGGGCTGCAGCTCGGGCCTCTTCCTACACACCAACACAGCAGAGTCTAGGAGGAAGCCCCCAGCTGGAATTTTACAGGGATTATAAAGGAAATTTCGTGCGCAAAGAGTACATAGTCACATGGTTACACGTATAGGTGACCTTTAAAATGACTGGCGTTTGAGGTTACTTAAGCTGGGTTGTCTGACGAGGGTTGGTCAGTTCGGAAAACTGCTGGCAGGGAGTTTTCCTTATTGGTTGTTTTTCTATCCTTTGTTAGCATATAGAGCAATAACTCCTATTGGCTCATATCCGATCCCTCACTTGCGTATGGAGGAACCACTTCTATTGGCTCATGTCCAATCCCTTATTTGCATATGGAGGAACCACTTCTATTGGCTCATGTCCAATCCCTTATTTGCATATGGAGGAACCACTTTGGGATGTTCTCAGCTTAATATAAACAACAAAATGGCTGCCGCCTCTAAATGGCGTCACTTTAGCCCTTCAGCATCTGATATTTTTTTCTTTCCTTTTTCAATTTGAACTTTTACTCTTTTTCTAGCAATAGTAATAAAGCCACACATACTGCATTATATTAGTAGGAGGAATTATTTGATAGAAAAAGGATTTTTTTAAAGAGGAGTGGAGGGACAGAGGGAGTGGGAGGAGAATCTTAAGCACACTCCATGCCCAGCTTGGAGCCCAACCTCATGACCCTGAGATCACAACCTGATCCGAGATCAGGAGTTGGATGCTCAACTGACTGAGCCATCCAGGCACCCTAGAAAAGGAATTTATGGTAATACCTCTGCCAAGCCTTTGGGAATCACTTAAGGCTTTGTCAGTCTTGACATTGAAAAACAAGTTTCTCTTTCTGTGACACCTTTGTTTTTAGAGCAAAGACCATACTTTAAAAATGTTGATCCCACTTTAAACACTAGATGTAGCTATTTGGCTTAGATACCAGGAACTAATCTAGGTGAGTTTTTCTCCTAAAGATCTCTTTTACACAGGAAATATTAATCTGTATATTCATGGGGTTGTGTGTGTGTGTGTGTGTGTGTGTGTGTGTGTGTTTTAACCTGCTGGCCCAGAAATTTAAAATGATCAGTTTTTTCCAAATAAGAGCAGAGTTAATTCAACATATGATTCAACATGTGGTTCCCATAAGTCTAGTATTTCTAAATACACATTTTTAAAATTTTTATTTATTTATTTATTGAAAGATATTATTTATTTGACAGAGAGAGGGATAGAGAGAGTACAAGCAGGGGGAGCCACAAAGGGAGAGGGAGAATCAGGCTCCCGCTGAGCAAGGAACCCAATGTGGGGCTTGACCCCAGGACCCTGGGATCATGACCTGAGCTGAGGGCAGATGCTTCACTAACTGAGCCACCCAGGCTCCCCCCCAAATTTATTTATTAAAATTTTAGTCAAAATCTCAGCATTTACTATTTATCTGATATTTTATCTAGTTTAAGGAGCTAGGATCCAACAGGATACCAGCAGCCTTCTGGGGAGGGGACTAGAGTAAGGCCAGCTGGTTGTGGGTGGAATATTGCCTTTAGTTTGGAACATAGAGCCTATAGAGTCCACGGCTGAGCTGAGTTGTTACAGAAGGTCCACACTTGTCAAGGAGATTACCTGTCAAGGTGATTATCAGTGAGTAAATTGGATGTAGCTGACAGAGCAATTGTAAGAGTGTAACCAGAGTCTTCAGCTGAGAATAGTTTTGTTATGCCCAGATCATGAGACCACCACCAAAAAGACCACCGAGAGCCAGACGTTCCGAAATGCAAAAGCAAGGCTTTATTCAGGCGGGCGGGCTGCAGCTCGGGCTCGTCCCACACACCGACGCAGCGGAGTTCAGGAGGAGCCCCCCGCTGGAATTTTACAGAGATTATATAGGCAATTTTACATGCAAAAAGTACATAGTTACATGTGTGGGTGACCTTGAAAACCTTGAAAATGATTGGTGTCTGAGGTGACTTAAGCTGTGTTGTCCGAGGAGGGTTGGTCAGTTAGGAAAAACTGCTGACAGGGAGTTTTCCTTACTGGTTGTTTTTCCATCCTTTGTTAGCATATAGGGCAATAACCCTGATTGGCTCGCACTTGGTCCCTCGTTTACATATGGAGAATCACCCTCTATTGGTTCATGTCCGATTCCCTATTTGCATGTGTAGGAACCATTTCTGTTGGTTCATGTCCGATTCCCTATATGCATGTGTAGGAACCATTTCTATTGGTTCTTGTCCCATCCTTTATTTGCATGTGTAGGAACCACTTTTATTGGTTCTTGTCCCATCCTTTATTTGCATGTGTAGGAACCACTTTGGAATGTCTTCAGCTTAATGTAAACAGCAAAAGGGCTGCCGCCTTGAATGGCGTCAGGCCCTTCAGTTTTACTTCCAGAGAGTTGTATATATTTGGTTATGAAGTCATTGACTATAACCAGGAAAGTCTCATAGATTTAAAGTTAAAACATTGAGATTAAGGTTATAAGTGATTGAGTTATTAGTATGTCAAAATCATAGTGTAAGAAAACCTCAAAATTAAGGATTAACAAGGGCAAGTTTAGGCAGACATAAGCAAAGTACCTAAGAACAAGGAAGATAGCGGAACTGGCACAATGGCCAATTATTTTTGAAATAAGAATGATTCATCTGATTATAAGTACTCACTAATTATTTAAAAATCTCACAAAGGTAAATATAAGGAAGAAAATAAGCAGTGGTTAAAGTTAATATTTTGGTGTCTGGCTTTTAGATTTTTCTCTGTGCATGGAACACATTTATATTCATAATCTTTTCTTTTTTTTAAAAAAAGATTTTATTTATTTATTTGGCAGACAGAGATCACATGTAGGCAGAGAAGCAGGCAGAGAGAGAGGAGGAAGCAGGTTTCCCGCTGAGCAGAGAGCCAGATGTGGGGCTCAATTCCAGGACCTTGAGATCATGACCTGAGCTGAAGGCAGAGGCTTTAACCCACTGAGCCACCCAGGCGCCCCTCATAATCTTTTCTTTTACAAACGTGGATTTTCTTTTTTTTTTTAAGATTTTATTTATTAAAAAAAAGATTTATTTATTTGACAGAGAGAGAGATCACAAGTAGGCAGAGAGGCAGGCAGAGAGGGGGGAGCCTGCTTCCCCCTGCTGAGCAGAAAGCCCGTTGTGGGGCTCAAACCCAGGACCCTGAGATCATGACCTGAGTGGAAGGCAGAGGCTTTAACCCATTGAGCCAGCCAGGCGCCCCACAAACTTGGATTTCCTTACATATATAATTTTATATCTGCATTTTAAAAAATTAATATTTTTATATGAATATGTAATTGTCATCATTTTAAATGTTTCCATAACCTATGTACTAAATATAACTTAATTTTCCAATTTCATATTTTTGGAAATGTAGATTAAAGGTTTTACTTTTTTTTTTTTTTTTTTTTTAATTTGTCAGAGAGAGAGAGAGTACAGGCAGACAGAGTCGTAGGCAGAGGCAGAGGGAGAAGCAGGCTCCCTGCTCAGCAGGGAGCCCGATGCGGGACTCTATCCCAGGAGGCCGGGATCATGACCTGAGCCAAAGGCAGCCGCTCAACCAACTGGGCCAGCCAGGCGTCCCAAGGTTTTACTTTTTTTTTCTTAGGTTTTTTTTTTTTTTTAAATTTGACAGAGAGAGAAATCACAAGTAGGCAGAGCAGCAGGCAGAGAGAGAGGGGGAAGCTGGCTCCCCGCTGAGCAGAGAGCCCGACTCGGGGCTCCATCCCAGGACCCCGAGACCATGACCTGAGCCAAAGGCAGAGGCTTTAACCCACTGAGCTACCCAGGTGCCCCAAGGTTTTACTTTTGTAAGCCCTGGCATAATAACCATTTTAAACTGGCATCACTATGTACTTGTCCAATTATTTCCTTAGTACATATTACTGGAATTCATGTACTTCCTGGGTCAAAGGGGATAATGAACATTTTTAAGAATTTTGATATAATTTTATATATATGTAATGTTTTATCAGTTTACATTCCCACTAACCTTGTCAGAAAGAAAAATATTATTGAGAGTAATAATAGCAAACATCTATTAGATAATTACTATGTGCCAGCTACATATCAAGTAATTTGTTACTTAATTTAATCAATAGCAATTTCTTCCCAGCCTTACTTGTTTTTAGTCTTTGACAAATTAATAGGTGAAAATTTGTACCTGGTTTTAATTTGCATGTTTTGATTAATGATTGTATTGAATTTCTGTGTGTATTAATTAATCTGTCCAAACTTTTGATATTTTTCCATTGGAGTAATATCTTTCTTTTGATATTTCTGTTCTGTTCTCCTGGCATTTATTTGGAAACCCCTCACATGGAGTACTTTTCAGGTTTCGGAACAATGGCAAGAGGATAGGTCTTTCATAATAAAATTGTAGATGATTATCAAGTGAAAGCAGAAAGGGCCTTTTATTAGTCATTAGCTATGTTTAAAAAGGTCCCATTATTATAAACATTATTTTCTATATATACATATTAAAAATATGGTCAGTTTTCTGTTACCACATGATGTGAAAGAAACTGGTCAGATTCTCACCAAAATTTGAAAGTATGTCTGGAATAGTCTGCCTGAACATATAGAATTGGTAGCAAACATAAACTTTATTTAAGGGATCCCAAGAGGCACCATAAAAATATAAGCTGTCATCCTCCAGAAAAGCTGTAACTGAGATATAGTGAGAAGCTTATGTAATTGCCAATTGAGAAACGTTCCACGTGTATTAGACATGGTAGACAGCAGCTAGCAGTTAAGAAAAAGAAACAAGATATTTTATCAGTACAGTAGAAGAGAGGAAAAAGGAAATGAGAAAGAGAAAAGACTGATAAACAGGCCATGAAGATAATATGACAGAAATGAGATAAATATATCACTAATCATAAAATCATCTTCTGAAAGATCAGATTTGTTACTTGCAAGAGACGTACATTAGACAAAACCATACAGAAAGAATAAAAATATAGAGATGGAAAATACTTGTATATAGTTAACAACAGAGCCTACACCCATAAGGGGCAAAAATAATAGATATATTGGAAAGCTGACAAATCTATAATCTCACTAGGAAATTTTAACATATCATCATTAGAAATTTTTTTAAGGATTTGTTTATTTTAGAGAGTACACATGCGAGGGAATGGAGGGACAGGAAAGAGAATCTCCAGCAGACTTCCTGCTTAGTGTGGCACCTAATGCAGGGCTCTATTTCATAACCCTGAGATCATGACCTGAGCTGAAACCAAGAATCAACCACTTAAGTCGGCTCTGAGCCACCCAGGTGCCCCTCCACCATTAGAAATTAGTAGCTAAATCAGAAAATCATGAATAAAATAGATTAACAACAAAATTAGCAAGTATGATCATATATACATTTGTGTACAACAAATAGAGAAAATAAATATTTGTATTAAAGTGCACATGGGGGCCGCCTGGGTGGCTCAGTTGGGCCTTCTGCTCAGGTCATAGTCCCAGGGTCCTGGAATCAAGCCCCACATCAGGCTCGCAGCTCAGCGGGGAGTCTGCTTCTTCCTTTCCCTCTACCCTTCTCCCAATGCATACTTTCCCTCTCTCTCAAGTAAATAAATAAAATGTTTTTTAAAAAATGAGAACAAAGCCTAGAGATATATTTGGAGTTATCCCTCTGCCTGATTGTGGAGAATAAAGATATTCTGTCTATACCTTGTCTCTGAATGTCTAGAAGTTGGCATTGAAGTATGGCCTCCTAATTGCTTTCATTGTGTATGGGTAGAAATCCTATCTAACATGTCCTCCTCTGTCCCTAGAGCTGAATGTTTTACTTTCACTTTGAATCCCTAGTGTTTGACCATCCCCTCAGTGTTTTTTCCCTGAGAAAACTAGAGACCAGTTCTGATTCCCAACTAGATGGCTATGAACTGTTTAGCTCAGGCTGCTATAACAAAACAGCACAGATTGAGTGGCTTAAATAACAGACATTTATTTTCTCATAGTTCTGGAGCCTAGGAAGTCTGAGATCAGGGTGTCAGCATGGTTGGGTTTTGATGATACCTCCTCACTTGCAGACAACCACCTTCTTATTATGTCCCAGCATGTGATCTTTTCTCCTCTTTTTTTTTTTTTTTTAAGATTTGTTCATTTATTTGAGAGAAAGAACAAGAGAGCATGTAGGGTGAGGCTCAGAGGGAGAGGGAGAAGGAGTGGGAGAGAATTTCAAGCAGGCACTCCGCTGAGCATGGAGCCCAACTCAGGGCTCAATCTCAGGGCCCTGACATGACCTGAGCTGAAATCAAGAGCCAGACACTTAACCAGCCACCCAGGTACCCCCTCTTCTCCTCTTATAAGGACACTAATCCCATTATGGGGGTCCCAGGACCTCATCCAAATCTAATTATCTTCCAAAGGCCCCACCTCCAAATACCATTGATTGCCATCCCAGAGCAAAAGTTTTTCTTTGCAAAAATGCCTCTAGCTAAAAATGGGTCTGGAGGCTAAAAATCAGTCTAGGTTCTGCTAGTTAAGATCTGCACCCTGCTACAGGGAAGGAAGGGACACTTTTTTTCTTTTTGTAATTTGCATAAATATACTCTGTGGGTTAACAGAAACTTGATTGCCCTGGCATCTTATCCAGTTTCTCTTGTTTAATTAATCCAGTGTCCTCTAAATATTCTTGAGAACACAAAGTAAATATTTGCTAAGATTTCTTTTGTTTTTGTCAGAAAAATTAGTTGTGGAAATTTTATCCTCTTCTTTTTTAGTCATCAGAATATTGCTCTCATCTTTTTTTTTTTTTTAAGATTTTATTTATTTATTTGACAGACAGAGATCACAAGTAGGCAGAGAGGCAGGCAGAGAGAGTGGGGGAAGCAGGCTCCCTGCTGATCAGAGAGCCCGACACAGGGCTCGATCCCAGGACCCTGGGATCATGACCAGAGCTGAAGGCAGAGGCCTCAACCCACTGAGCCACCCAGGCGCCCCGTTGCTCTCATCTCTTATTGTACATTTTTATATAGCTTTTATATAGGTTTGCTGATTTTTTTTTCCTCCTGGTAGTTTAACCTACAATAAAAAGATCTGTAGCTTTTACTATTTACTGAGGTGCAGCATAGACCTTTTTGCTCATCTATGAAGGTAGAGGGCAAGGTGATTTGTAGAGTATAGGAAAGTTCCTGGTATGTTTGAGATTCTGTTTTTGTTCTCAAGATAGTGAAGAAACTGCTCAAGCAGTTAAGCCTGAATGTCAGCAAAAGGTGTGTATGTGTGTGTGTGTGTGTGTGTGTGTGTGTGTGTGTATGTGTATGTTTTTTTTTTTTAAGATTTTATTTATTTATTAGTTAGAGAGAGAGAGAGCGAGCACAGGCAGACAGAGAGGCAGGCAGAGGCAGAGGGAGGAGCAGGCTCCCTGCCGAGCAAGGAGCCCGATGTGGGACTCGATCCCAGGACGCTGGGATCATGACCTGAGCCGAAGGCAGCCACTCAACCAACTGAGCCACCCAGGTGTCCCAATGTATGTGTATGTTTGGGTATGGGAAATATAGTGGGGAGGATTTATAATGACATGGGGATTTTGAAAACAAGAGAGAGAAACTTTCATTATTCAGATTGACAAGATTTCCCAAATATTTGCTTCCAGGAATTAAAGGACTCTATCTCAGCCACCACCTCCTAAGTTGGGACAGCAATTATGGTTTGACATAGGATTTCATTTTTTTTTAAGATTTTATTTATTTATTTATTTGACAGGCAGAGATCACAAGTAGGCGGAGAGGCAGGCAGAGGCAGAGAGAGAGAAGCAGGCTCCCCGCCGAGAAAGGAGCCCAATGTGGGACTCGATCCCAGGACCCCGAGATCACGACCTGAGCTGAAGGCAGTCGCTTAACCGGCTGAGCCACCCAGGCATCCCTAGGATTTCATTTTTGTCCTACAGTGGATAATGCTATCTAGTTAAAGGTAAGAGACTAGGGGCTGCCCCAGGAGACAGGTAGAGTAGCAGTTCTTAAAGCAAAGTTTGTTGGACTGTGTATGAAAAGCCAGATGGGAAACTAAAAGTAGAGAGAATAGACAGACCATAAGTACAGTGTCCTAAGGTATAGGGAATCCAACTACCAGGCTTGGGATTCAAAAAGGAGACTGGGGGCGCCTGGGTGGCTCAGTGGGTTAAAACCTCTGCCTTCAGCTCAGGTCATGATTCCAGGGTCCTGGGATTGAGCCCACATCGGGCTCTCTGCTCAGCAGGGAGCCTGCTTCCCCCTCTCTTTCTGCCTGCCTCTCTGCCTACTTGTGATCTCTGTCTGTCAAACAAATTTTTAAAGAATTAAAAAAAAAAAGGAGACTGGGTCAAGATTAAGGACTGGGACATCAATAGAAATGAAAATTTTTAAAAGATTTTATTTATTTATTTGAGAGAGAGAGAGAAAGAGAGTGGGGGAGGGACAGAGGGAGAGGGAGAGAGAAGGAATCTCAAGCAGACTCCCCACTGAGCCTGGAGTCTGGACTCCAGGCTCCTTCTCACAACCCCAAGATAATGACCTGAGCCAAGATCAAGAGTTGGACGCTCAACTGACCAAGCCACCCAGGTGCCCCAATAGAAATGAAATTTATGGAAGCATCACCTGACTGACAGTATTTTACCTGCCAGTGTGCAAGCACTCAAGAGAAAACAGAAGAACAAATTGGATAGGAAATTTAATTTAATAGATATGTTTAAGGGGTACCTGGTTGGTACAGTTGGTTAAGGATCTGCTTGGAATTTCTTTCTTTCTCTCTTTCTCTCCCTCCCTTCCTCCCTCCATCTTGCCATTATCCAAAGCAAGAGACAACCATGATGCTTCCAGGCTTTTGGAGGGACTTTGGTCTGGAACCATGCTTGTTTATCTTCTGCTTTGTGGAAACATCTCCATATGCTCCCATCTTCCATCTTCTGACGGCGACCATTGGATCTTTCCATCAGTTACATAATTTTTTTTTTTTAAGATTTTATTTATTTGATAGACAGAGATCACAAGTAGGCAAAGAGGCAGGCAGAGAGAGAGGGGGGAAGCGGGCTCCCTGCTGAGCAGAGAGGCGGATGCTGGGCTCGATCCCAGGACCTTGGGATCATGACCTGAGCCGAAAGCAGAGGCTTTAACCCACTGAGCCACCCAGGCACCCCACATCATGTTTTCTTTGTGATAATCATATAGTGATACATTCACATGGTAAAAAACTTCAAACAATACAACAGAGAAAAGTAATTTTTCCTTTTATGTAAGCACTTATTTCCATTCTCCGAAGCAGCCACCATTACCACAGTTTCTTATGTATCCTTTCAGATATTCAACACATATCTGTTTCTCAGTATCTGATCTGTAAAATGGAGTTTGGAGTTAGTATTTTCTTTTGGCGGGGGTGGGGGTGGGGGTGGGGGGTGAGGGGTATGCCACAAATGAAAGCATACTCTATGCAGGGTTGTGTCTTATGGTGTCTCCTGGAATGCGTGGCTTGTGTCTATTGGTTATATAATTGTGTGTGTGATATTGGTTTTTGACAGTGTCCAACAATTAGAATGTAATATGGAATATTGAATTCCTCTGAAAATTTGAACAATTTTGATTTGAAGGCAACATTATCTTCTCTTGTCTTATACAGACACATAAATTCTGTTTTTTTATTTTCTTTTTTTAAAAAGATTTTATTTATTTATTTGACAGAGGGAGAAAAAGAGAACAGGAAAGGGGAGCAGTAGGCCGAGGGAGAAGCAGACTCCCCACTGAGCAGGGAGCCCAATGTGGAGCTCAGTTCCAGGACCCTAGGATCATGACCTGAGCTGAAGGCAGATTCTTAACCAACAGAGCCATCCAGGTGCCCCGAAGTTCTGTTTAAAAGGGAGAACCTTATGTAATTCCTTAAGTTTTTAACCTGTAAAGTGAGTTCCTGTATTTCTACAGGGCATTGAATATATTCCTTATGTGAGAAACACAGATCCCATGAACATTTTTTTCCCCCATGAACATATTTATTGCAGCAACTGCAGGATTAATCTTTTGGCAAGAGAAAATATAAACCAACCCAATGAGAAAATTTCAGATTATTTCTAAAATATATTTAAATTGTTTTAATTTGGCACTTGCATGTTATCCATTTCTAAATGTTCATATGGTCCTTGAGGTTTATCCTATCTTTATAGTTGTTTCTTCGGTTAGAATTGCAAATAAAACAAGGTTTTATCACTAGTTCAGCCTGTCAGGTAGTATATTCTAATATTTTTGTAATGTTTTGTCCAATTCATCCTACTATTGTGCATGCTTTCATTTAATAGGAAAACAGAAGTTCTGATGGTGGACTTAGGCATCACCAAATTGCCCTCTATGAAATGCCAAGTCCATCTTGCCATGCATGATGGAGACTGATATACCCAATATCTTTTTTTTTTCCTGTGGTGACAGAATCATTGTTTGATTTGCATAAATCCTTCTTAGTTCATTAAGTCAGATTGGGCAGCCATCTTTTAGATGCTAATAATGTACAAATCAGTGTGGGCTGTTGGTTTCTTAGAGTAGTAGCTTAGGTCATTACCTTTAGCCTAAAAATTATCTTATTTGTGAACTTCAGCCTTAAAAACTGACATTCCCTTCAGATGTTGGACTGACTCCAGTAACTTATTAATTTGTTTTCCATTTCTGGATGAGGTTTCTGAGTTTCAGTGGCCTACCAAAATCATAAAGAACTTGAAGGCATATTTATTAGCATAGATGTTAACTATTAAACCTTTAACGAGTTGGCATAGCTGTGTTAAAACTATCAGTTCAGCTATATGAGCAGAATGAACTACGGTATAAAGAAGTTTTAATCACAACGTTAGAAGGAATAGCATATGCAGCATAACATACACCTTTATAAATTCTAAGTTAGGAGCCATCACCAAAAGTATCATATCTTCTTCTGGAGAAGCATCAGTAGAGTCAGGACATTGCATACTTAGATTTTTAATAATTGTCAGCCATGAGATTTACCTTTTCAGATAAAATAAAAAAATAAAGGGAAAATAAAAATAAAAGAAAGAGCAGCTGGATTTAGATTTGGATAACATTTATCGGCTATGAGGGAAGCAGACAAAAAAAAGATTAAGTAGTACTTTGGCTAGCCAACAAGGGTTGAATATTGTTTAGAATAAAAAGACTTCTCTCACAAGAGACCCCCTAGGGTGAGAGGTTAACCTAGAACAACATCTGTAGAGGTTTCAATTAAATTAAGTACCTTTGCAACAACATGTAAATAAGGTGGATAATTCTTAGCTATAGGGACCAGGGAAATGCTCAGGTAGGTAATGTGCTTATAATGAATTCCTAGTTTTTGAAAAAGTATCTCTGAAGCACAGCCATGTCTTTAAGTAGAGTTTAGCATACTGAGGAGTGCTCAAATTCAGGGGCTAAATATTTTAAGATGGCAAATAACTTGTTGGCACCTGTCTCCCAAGAAAGGGTGTGTCTGGGTTAATTGTTATAGTTACTATGTTATAGTGATTGAGCTAATTAAAATATGGCAAATTTATTGAATTATTTTAATATTATGCCTTTTATATGGTGAAAGAACAAGTTTTGATGTTATCAATAGCTACTGGGAGATATCAAAGATAGTTGAAATGCAAAAGCCATCTTGACAATTTTATTATTTCCAATTTGTGGTTTGAATTTGGCAAACAGAGTATTTAAAAGAGTTGTCAGAGGAATTTTCATTATAGTAAGATAAGGGAAAAAATAATTAGTCTTGACTTAAAGCAGGAATTCTCAACTTTTTTTGAGTCATAGACCTTTTGTGACAACTCAGCAAAGTCTCCACACCTTTTCTATCAAGAATATGTTTAAATGCATACATGAAATGCATGTAATTTAAAAGAAAACCAATTATATTCAACTGTCCTTCTGGAATTTGACAGTTGTTTCATGTATTGTCTTGCTGTATTCTGTGTTTTCCTAAAATAATGGGTTTCATGTCTGACAGCATTCACTTACTCACATAATTAAAAAAAAAAATTTGTAGAATTCTCATGACTAAAAATCCATAAGCACCATTTGTGTAACACACATCTGTGTCCCTTATATTACATGATATAGACAATACAAAAAAAAAGAGTACAAAAAACAAAAGAAAGAACCTCTGCACTACCCTATGACCCAAAAATTGCACTACCTGGTATTTACCCCAAAGATACTAATGTAGTGATCTGAGGGGGCACCTGCACCCCAATGTTTATAGCAGCAATGAGCAATGTCCTCAATAGCCAAACTATAGAAGGAGGCCAGATGTCCATTAACAGATGAATGGATAAAGAAGATGTGGTGTATATATACAAGATATAATACTATGCAACTGTCAAAAACTGGAATTCTTGCCATTTGCAATGATGTGGATAGAACTAGAGGGTATTATGCTAAGCAAAATAAGTCAATCAGAAAAAGACAATTACCTTATGACCTCACTGATGTGTAGAATTTAAGAAACAAGACAGAAGATCACAGGGGAAGAGAGGAAAAAATGAAACAAGATGAGACCAGAGAGGGAGATAAACCGTAAGAGACTCCTAATCATAGGAATCAAACTGAGGGTTGTTGGAGGGGAGGAGGGTGGAGAGATGTTGTTAATTGGGTGATGGACATTAAGGAGGGCATGTGATGTAATGAACACTGGGTTTTATAAAAGACTTATGAGTCACAGACCTGTACCTCTGAAACCAATAATACGTTATATGTTAATTAAGTGAATTTAAATTTTAAAAATTGGAGAAAAAAAGAAAAAACCTCTGCAACTGAGCTAACATACAGGATTTAATTGATAAATAAGACTTATACAAGCCATAGATGTTACTTAGCATTAAGCTTTACTAAATAATTTCAAGGATACAACCTAGAGGTTCCAAAGAAGCAGAGAGATTTGGGGACACTAAGACTCCCTAAGGCTCCCCATGTCTTTCCTTCCCACTTGAAATATGCAGCTTTTCCTCAGAATAGAGAAGGGCCCTAAATGAAGTTTGTGGGGTTTCTCATGGTTGGTGTTTCAGTTTTGAAGTATCTCGACTTTATATGTTATTGAGTTGTATAGTTTATGTGACATTCTCCAAGAAGACATGCCTCATAGATACTGATTCTGTTTACTTTAGGCCTTATCAGATATATTCTGCTAGGGACAAATTCTCTTATTTCTAGCAAATATCATTAGTCTATTGACTTGGAAGACTAGTTGACAGATTAGATTATATGACCAGCTTTCTTTTATTTCCCCTGGGGATCTCCATTCCCTATCCCCTTTTTGAAGGAATGAATGGAAGGCTGACTAGCTGCTTTAGTACTTCCTCTCAGTTATTCATAGGCATTCAACACCTTGTATGATCTGTGACACTATACAATCTCTTATCAGTCATTTTATTCTAGGTAATAAATAGAAAATAGAGGTGCGCCTGGGTGGCTCAGTTGTTAAGCATCTGTCTTCAGCTTGGGTCATCATCACAGTGTCCTGGAATCAAGCCCCACATCAGGCTCCCTGTTCAGCAGGGAGCCTGCTTCTCCCTCTCCAGCTCCCTAGTGCTTGTGTTCCCTCTCTCACTATCTCTCTCTGCCATAAATAAATAAAATCTTTAAAAGATAAATTAAAAAGTTGGGGCACATGGGTGGCTCAGTGGGTTAAAGCCTCTGCCTTCGGCTCAGGTCGTGATCCCAGGGTCCTGGGATCGAGCCCCACATCGGGCTCTCTGCTCAGCAGGGAGCCTGCTTCCTCCTCTCTCTCTTTCTGCCTGCCTCTCTGCCTACTTGTGATCTCTGTCTGTCAAATAAATAAATAAAATCTTAAAAAAACAAAAAATAAATAAAAAGTTAACTCACCTGCCAGATGTTTTTGAACTTGTCTGGCCTATCCATATAGGCTGCACACCTATTATTGTTAAATAAAACCATGTTGTCTTAGGGATTAGGGATTAATTAGGGAATCACTCATTTGAACTGCTCATCTTTGCCAAAGCAACATTTTATGTCATTAATCAATGGGCAGTTATGGAGATATCAGTCTCCATTGTACAAACTTGTGATTTCACTATTTTGTTGCTAAGCAAGTACGAGCCACAAAGTTGCTCAATAGATCTCAGCAACATTTCAGGGACATCTTTTGACAGAAAGACTACAGTCACTTTTTTGATATAGCTTCAGGTCTAATGACTGCTATACTTCCAAAATAGCATGAACCTAAACATCTCGAGCTCTCTACAACAATTTAGTATGTTGGGAAATATCTGTAATTTCTATTTAAGACAACATCACAGGCATTGCAAATCTTACAGTGTTATTAATTTGCATATGTTCATAAGGCAAAGACATTAAATTTCAGATTCCTTAAAACTCTCAGTTCACAATACAAATATTAAACGCAAATCATAATTGTTAGAAACATTAGCTTTTTCAGAGATGAACTTTTGCTTGGAAGTCATTCAGGAGTATGATAAAAGCACAGAAAATCATGGGACAGCTTTTATTTATTTATTTTTTTTTAAAGATTTTATTTTTGTCAGAGAGAGAGAGAGAGCGAAAGCAAGCACAAGCAGAGGCAGAGGGAGAAGCAGGCTCCCCGCCGAGCAAGGTGCCCGATGTGGGACTCAATCCCAGGATGCTGGGATCATGACCTGAGCCGAAGGCAGCTGCTTAACCCACTGAGCCACCCAGATGTCCCATGGGACAGCTTTTAAAGAAGGCAACACAGGAGGCTCTGAATTCCCCTCATCCCACAGGCATACTGAATGAACAGCTACACATAGAGCAGTTGTCTCTGAAGAGAAATCCAGTAACTAGCAAAATGATGCCTACACTTCAGGTGAGCAAGAAAATACGCACATCAAAACAGGAAAGACTGAGACATACTCCATAAATCCTATCCCTGACACAATTCCAGACATTAGGAAGGAAGTCTTAGTTTCTCCCTGAGGAGTAATGAGTTGGAACCCCATATCCAATACCCCAACTTTTAAGACTCAAGCATAGGGGTTGCAAAAAAGGCTAATCAAAAGAAAACCACACTGAGACACATTATAATTGTAAAATTATATATATATATGTATGTATATACATATATATACATATATGTGGATATATATGTATATAAATAAAGCAGTACATTTTTTGGCTGTAATTTTGCAAAACTTCAAGAAGTGGTATGATATATTCAAACTGCTAAGAAGAGAAACCAAGTGTCAACCAAAAATACACTGGCAAAGATGTCCTTCAAAATTGAAGGAGAGGAAAAGTTTTCCAGACATGCAAAAACTGAAGGAGTTCATCACCATGTACCAGCCTCATAAGAAATGTTAAAGTGAGTTCTTCAAAGTGAAATGAAAAGATGCTAATTAGTAACAGGTGAAAGTATAAAACTGGTAAAGGTAAATAAATAGTTAAATTCAGAATACTCTAATTTGCTCATGGTGGGTAAATGAGTTATAACTTTAGAATGAAGTTTAAAACAGAAGCATTAAAAATAGCTATTAAAAATAAAAATAGCTACAATAATTTGTTATTAGACACACATAGTAAAGAGATTAAATTGTGACATCAAAAGCATAAAATGTGGAGGAGTATAGACTGTAAAAATGAGACTTTGTGTGTGTTCAAAGTTTAGTAGTTACTGGCTTAGACTATTATGTTTGATGCTTTATGTAAGCCTATATGGTAACCACAAAACTAAAACCTGTAGTGTACACACAAAAGATAAAGAGTAAGAAATTCAAACACACCACTCAGAAAATCATCAAATCATAAAGAGAGAAAGGAACAAAGGGATTATAAAACAACCAGAAATCAATGAACAAAATGGCAATAGTAAACCGATATCTACTGGAGTGCCTGGTTGACTCAGTTGGTAGAGTGTTCAACTCTTGATCTTGGGGTTGTAAGTTTGAGCCCCACATTGGGTGTAGAGATTATATAAAAATAAAATCTTTTTAAAAATCTATATCAATAATTAAATGTAAATGGATGAAATTCTCCAGTTTAGTAGCTGATGGATTAAAAAAGTAAGACACATTTTACCTTTAAGAACACACATAGACTGAAATTGAAAGAACAGAAAAAGATATTCCATGTGAGTGGAAACTAAAAGAAAGCAGGGGTAGCTATATTTAAATCAGACAAGACAAAAAAGGCCATTGTATAATGATAAGTGGGTCAATTCATCAAGAGGATATAATATTTGTAAATAATTATGCACACAGCATAGGTGCACTTAAAAATGTAAAGCAAATAAAACATCTGAATGGAGAAATAGCAATATAACAATAGTAGGAGAATTCAGTGTCTCAGTTTCAAGAATGGATAGATCATCCAGACAGCAAATTGATGAAGAAACATAGGTCTTAAATTATATGTTAGTCCAGGTGGACTTAATGGATGTTTACAGAACATTCAATACAAAGGCAACAGAATACACATTCTTCTCAAGAGCACATGGAACATTCTCCAGGATGAATTATATATTAGGCCACAAAAGAAGACTCAGTAAATTTAAGAAGATTGAAATAAAATCAAGCATTTTGTCCAGATACAATGGTACGAAACTAGAAATCAGTTATAAGAAAAACATGCTACTGAACAACCAATCAATCAAAGAATAAATCAAGAGAAATCCCAAGAAATATATTGAGACAAATGACAATGCAAACAGAACATACCAAAATTAGGGGATGTGGCAAAAGCAGTTGTTAAGAGATAAGTTCATGGCAATAAATACATAAGGACAAAAGAAAAATTTTTAAAAAGCAACCTAGCTTTACACCTCAAGGAATAGAAAAGAAAAAATTAAGCCCAAGTTGGTAGGAGAAGGAGAATAACAAAGTAGAAATAAATGGAATAGAGACAAAAAAGATAATAGAAAAGATCAATGAAATTAAGAGCTCTTTTCATTTAATTTTATTTTTAAAGATTTATTTATTTGTCAGAGAGAGGAGAGAGAGAGGGAGAGAACCCAAGCAGGGAGAGTGGCAGGCAGAGGTAGAAGCAGGCTCCCCACTGAGCAAAGAGCCTGATGAGGGACTCCATCCCAGGACCCTGAGATAATGACCTGAGCCAAAGGCAGATGCTTACATGACTGAACCACCCAGGAGTCCCAGGAGCTGTTCTTTTTTTGAAAATATAATCAAAATTGACAAAACTTCAGCTAGATTTAACAAATATATATATATATATATATTTGTGACTGGAAGTGTGAGGGTTTTGTGTGAAAGTAAACTGATACAATTATATATAGAAAATCTTAAAAACTACCAGAATTCAGTAAGATTCAGGATGCAAAATCAATACATGGAAGTCAGTTCTGTTTTTATACACTAACAATGATCTATTGGAAAGAGAAATTAAGAAAATAATCCCATTTACAAAGCATCAAAAAGAATAAAATACTTAGGAATAAATTTGACCAAGGAGGTAAAAGGCTTGTACAATGAAAACTATGAGACATTGATGAAACAAGTTGAAGAAGACACAAATAAATCAAAAGATAATTCTGTGCTCCTGTACTGGAAAATTAAATTATTAAAATATCCATACAATGCAAAGTGATCTATAGATTCAATACAATCCCGATTGAAATTCCAAAGAAATTTATTTTTGCACAGAAATAAAACAAACAATACTCAAATTCGTATGCCACCATAAAAGACTCTGAAAAGCCAAAGCAATCTTAAGAAAGAAGAACAGAGCTGGAGGTGATTCCTGATTTCAAATATATTACAAAATTATAATAAAACAATAATCAAATAAATAAAACAATATGGTATTGGCATAAAAACAGACACGATCTATGAAACAGAATGATGATTGTGGAAATAAACCCACACTTATATGATCAATTAGTTTACAACAAAAGAAAATACACAACGGGGAAAAGATAGTCTCTCCAACAAATGGTATTTGGGAAACTGGATAGTCATATGTAAAAGAATGAAACTGGAGCCCTTACACCATATACAAAAATCAATCCAAAGTGGATTAATATTTGAAAATAAGATCTGAAACCATAAAATCCTAGAACAAAACATAATTGGTAAGCTCCTTAGCACTGTGTTTGGATTTGACACCAAAAGCTTAAGTGACAAAAAGCAAAAATAGTGTTACTACATCAAGCTAAAAAACTTCTACGCAGTGAAGGAAACCATAAACAAAGCGAAAAGGCAAACTATGGGATAGGAGAAAATATCTAGTAACCATAAATATGATAAGGGGTAAATATCCAAAATATATAAAGAACCTATAGGGGTGCCTGTGTGGCTCAGTGGGTTAAAGCCTCTGCCTTCGGCTCAGGTCATGATCTCAGGGTCCTGGGATCGAGCCCCACATTGGGCTCTCTGCTCAGGGGGGAGCCTGCTTCCTCCTCTCTATCTCTGCCTGCCTCTCTGCCTACTTGTGATCTCTCTCTCTGTGTCAAATAAATAAATAAAATCTTTAAAAAAAAAACCTATAAAACTCATTAAAATACCATTTTTATTAAAAAACAGGCATAGAAAAAAATTTTTAAAAAACCAGACATAGAAACTGAATACACATTTTCCCAAAGAAGTCACAAAAATGCCCAGTGGGTACATGAAAAGGTGCCAAACATCACTAATCTTGAGGGAATTGCAACTCAAAACCACAGTGAGGTGTCCCCTTACACCTGTTAGAATGGCTATCATTTCAAAGACAAGAATTAAGAGTTGTGAAGAAGAGGAAATGTGAAGAAAAGGGAAACCTTGTGTACTATTGGTAAGATTGTAAATTGGTGCAGCCACTATGGGAAACAGTATTGAGGCTTTTCAAAAAATTGAAAATAAGACTGCTATAAGATCCAGTAATCCCACTTCTGGGCATATCCAATTTAATGAAAACAAGATCTCAAACACATGTCTGTACTCCCATGTTCATTGCAGTATTATTCACAATAGCCAAGATGTGGAAACAACTTAAGTACCTGTCAACAGGTGAATGGATATAAAAGACGTATTCATATATACATAAATGAATATTTTTTAGCCATGAAAAAGAAGGAAATCCTACCATTTGTAACAACAGAGGTAGAACTTGAAGGTATTATTCTAAGTGAAGTTATCATAGAAAGATACATACTGCATGATACCACTTAAATACGGGATCTAGAAAAGGTGAACTCACAAAAACAGAGACTACAGTGTCTTTCTCTACAGAGACTATAGGGCCTGGGGTTGGAGGAAATGGGGGAAATGTTTAAAGAGTATAGACTTCCAGTTATAAGATGAATAAGTTTTGAGGATCTAATGTATAACTTAGTGTTTAGAGTTAGTAATACTTTATTAGATACTCAAAAGTTATTCACTATTGTGAATAATACTGCAACTTTATTAGATACTCAAAAGAGTCGATCTTAAATGTTCTCACTACAAAAAGAAATTTGTAATATTTGACATGATGGAGATATTAGCTAACACTTTGGTGGTAATCATTTTGTAATGCATTTACAAAATCAACACATTGCATACCTTAAAATTATACAATAATGTAGGTCAATTATAGCTTAGTCGAAGATGGGGGGGAAATACAGAAAATAGAGTCAGAGACCAAGTATCTGAATTATTACCACTTTAAAAAATATTTTTATTTAGGGAGACTTGGGTGGCTCAGTGGGTTAAGCATCTGCCTTCGGCTCAGGTCATGATCCCATGGTTCTGGGACTGAATCAGGCTTCCTGCAAGGCAAGGAGCCTGCTTCTCCCTCTGCCTCTCTGCCACCTCCCCACCCGGCTTGTGCTCTCTCTCCCTCACTCATGTCTCTCTCAAATAAGTAAATGCAGTGGCGCCTGGGTGGCTCAGTGGGTTAAAGCCTCTGCCTTTGGCTCAGATCATGATCCCGGGGTCCTGGGATCAAGCCCCGCATTAGGCTCTATGCTCAGCAAGAAGCCTGTTTCCCGCCCCCCCACCTGCATCTGTGCCTACTTGTGATCTCTGTTTGTTAAGTAAATAAATTAAAAAAAAAAAAAAAAGCAAATGCAATCTTTAATGAATTATTTTTGTTTGCTAATTTATTACCTTTATATGTACATTTTTGAAACATACTTAAATACACATATGGTTAAATGACAAATTTAAAACGTTTAACTTTAGCTTTAAAATATATTTACCTTATATATTAAGATGATATATATTTAATATATATATTAATATATAACATTAATATATATTAAACATTGTATACACTGTTTAATTCATCATGTTAATAAAATTTTAATAGTTCTCTTGATAAACAAATGGATAAAACATGTTCATCCTCTTTATATTCATATCTCCTTGTAATGAGTATATCACCCATTTTAGCTACATCTTTAACCAAAGCAACTAACTTCTAAATTCTCAGTCACAGAAAAATTAGGAGTTAGGTAACAGAGAATGATCTATCATAAATCAGCATTTCCCTGGCGGGACTCAAGTGAAAGTTGCTTATATTCTATGAGTACCCTTCTACATCTCTTTTATATTTGTAAAGTGTAAGTGCAAACATGACCATGTATACTAGCATGACCTAAAGTTATTTGCATATCTCTTTTAAACTGTTAACTAATGACCGATATAGAATGTATACAAATAAGAGATATACATGTGTATGATAAAACTATGGTTGTTTTTGTTTTCTATGTTTTACGAATTTAGATCTAGTTAGGAATTATTTACGTAGTTGACGATTATTTTAATTTATACATTAGTCTATGTTTGCAGGGATTTTGGAAATCTTGTTCAAGGTTGAACTTAAACACAGTCTAATTCTTCAGAGAACCATGATATTTAAAATTTTTTAAAGGTAGGGACGCCTGGGTGGCTCAGTTGGTTAAGCGGCTGCCTTGGGCTCAGGTCATGATCCCAGCATCCTGGGATCGAGTCCCACATCGGGCTCCTTGCTTGGCGAGGAGCCTGCTTCTCCCTCTGCCTCTGTCTACCACTCTGTCTGCCTGAGCTTGTGCTTTGTCTCTCTCTCTCTAAAAAATAAATAAATAAAATATTAAAAAAAATTTTTATAGGTAGTATGAGCAGACATTCTAGGACTGTATGATTTGTGGTTGTCTGAAGTTCATAAGATTAAATCTTTCAAAAGATAGTTGAACCATAATTTTTATAGGTTTATAACTTTAAACATTTAATGGAAGTAAAAAATCAGTAGGAAATCTAGGAAGTTAGAATTGATTAGGCTTTCCATGAGAAAATAATATTATGCTAAAATGTTTCACACTGTATTAAAATCACGGAGAATATACAACTATTTTTAATCCCAAATTACCAAACCCATTAATTTGTTCAAGAGTTCACCTTGATAGAAATATGACCTAAACTTATCCTTATATAATTTCTCCTGTATTTATTTATTTATTTATTTATTTTTAAAGATTTTTATTTATTTATTTGACAGACAGAGATCACAAGTAGGCAGAGAGGCAGGCAGAGAGAGAGGGGGAAGCAGGCTCCCTGCTGAGCAGAGAGCCCGATGCGGAACTCGATCCCAGGACCCTGAGATCATGACCTGAGCTGAAGGCAGAGGCTTTAACCCACTGAGCCACCCAGGCGCCCCTCTCCTGTATTTATATGGCTATTTAAACTTTAAAACATTTGTTTAAAAGTATTGTGTTTTTTGGGGTGCCTGGGTGGCTCAGTCGCTAAGCATCTGCCTTCGGCTCAAGTCCTGGAATCGAGCCCTGCATCGGGCTCCCTGCTTGGCGGAAAGCCGGCTTCTCCCTCTCCCACTCCTGTGTTCCCTCTCTCACTGTGTCTCTCTCTCTGTTAAATAAATACAATCTTAAAAATAAATACATAAATAAATAAATGTATTATGTTTTCAAAATAATTTCTCCCTAGTGTTTTCCAGCCTGATAACCACTGGTATTTCTCTGGCTTTTCTCTTTTGTAACCAAGACCATTAATTTAATTTACAGTTAAGCAACTCCTCCTATTCCTTCTCCTCCTCTTCTTCCTCTACTTTATACTTTTTTCTTCTCTTTCATTGTGTTACAGAGTATCAGCAAGCCTCTGAAGCTTTTATAAATTGTCAGCACACTGAAAGGGATTAATCTACTTCCTAAAGATTACTGAATGTCTTATTAGTCTTTATAAATCAACCAGAATATGAGTTCCTTTAAATTTAAGACTTTATAGTTAAATTGTAAAATTTTCTTGAGAAGTAGACAAAAATGTGCCATTTGTTTGTTTAGAAAAAATTTCATATTTAATAGACAAATCTTATAAACCCCTGGGCAAGGAAGGGAACTCTGGAAGAATGTAAGGTTGCTTTTCCTCGTATTTTATTATGTGGTTTTTGGAGAGTACTTTCCAGACAGGGTCAACATGTAAGTTCTACTGTAGAATTTTGTAACCCTCGTTGTAGTTTACACAAAGCTCTCCCTCACATCTTTACCTGGCTCATTTGTGTATATTTCCATGGGACTTTCTTATTTCTTTTGTGAGAGGAAGGAATCAAAACAAAACAAAACAAAATAAAACAAAAGCCATGCACAGTATATCCTTGAGTTTTCTCAGAATATCACAATGCCCCAGGGAAGCCAGAAGCAGTCATTCTTATTCCAGTGACATTCAAGCCTGTTCACAAAATTGAAAGGCACACCAAGCAAAGCTATTTTAGAAGCCCAGCTCTATTTTACAAGCTACACAAAATGAGTTTTAATTTTTCTATTTTTTCTTCCCTTTGAAGATGGATCTTTTTGTACTGAATATCCCTATAGTGTGCATAAGCAATAGATCCTTATCATCAACTAATCTTGAAAAGGTTCCCAAAAGAGAAAGGGAGATGATGAGATGGAATCAGTCCAGCTCCAGGAAGAGCTACCAATAAAAGTGGAACATTATAAAAGACTTATTTCCTGTCTTAGCCTTCTGTATCACACTTCTCTGTATGTCTTACCTATCTCTTCCACATTGACACTGGACTTGGCTGTGTGACTTGTGTCTGATAGATATGAGCGAATCCACACAAGCAGTGGCTTGATAAGCATTTGTGTATTAAGTCTTACCCTCTCTGAGCATTCCTGCCACAGTATGAAGAAGGCAGCATGAAACACATGGAGAGAGGCCAGGCTGGCCTGGGAGTCCAGTCGTCTCCACTGAGATCCCAGACATGATTAAGAAGTTGACTTAGGGGGCACCTGGGTGGCTCAGTGGGTTGAGGCCTCTGCCTTCGGCTCAGGTCATGATCCCAGGGTCCTGGGATCAAGCCCCACGTCAGGCTCTCTGCTCAGCAAGGAGCCTGCTTCCTCCTCTCTCTCTCTCTCTGCCTGCCTCTCTGCCTGCTTGTGATCTCTGTCTGTCAAATGAACAAATAAAGTCTTTAAAAAAAAAAAAAGAAGTTGTCTTAGACCATCCAGCCCCAGCTGAAGTCACAGATGATTGCAAATGCATGAGTGAGCCTTGGTGAGATTAGTAGAAGAACCTCAACAAAAATGTGGAGAAATAACAGATTGTTGTTTTGTGTGGTTTGTTATACAGTAGTAGATAATTTACATAACTTTCTTTTCTAAAGAGGGGAAACGGCTTTTCTCTTTCTTTCAATGCAAAGACCTACAAAGGCTGACAAAAGAAAATACAGAGCATAAGACAAACAACATGGTGTTCTAGCAGTGGTTGGAAAGTTAAATCAGGGAGGTAGGAGGCTTGTGTTTCCTCTCTCCCTTTGCCTCTGTCAAATAAATAAAATCTTTTTTAAAGAAAGAAGACCTAGGAAACAAACAACAAATAAACAGCTGAGTTTACTTAGGTATGAGGGATATAAGCAATCGTAGACTCTAGGTTGTCACC
>RCUC01089481.1:0-19082 GCA_003697995.1 Taxidea taxus jeffersonii
TAGTAGTCATACCTCCAATCAGTCTTCTAAATTCTATATTGTTCTTAGAAATAATCATTTTCTTTAATAAGACCTCATTTTTCTCATAGTAAAAATAGTAGATACAAATTATATTTTTATAATTTGGAAAACAGCCAGAGACAACCTTAGATAGCATTCAATACAAAGTTTAAAAAACCAAAATGAATGTCAGCTAAGTAATCATTGTATAAATGGGTACAAAGTGGGTAATAAATACAAAAAACTTTATTCAAAGCCCTTTGAAAAAAGTTCTTCCATACAACACACAGTACAGCCTCAAAAATCAAAACCATTACCTTTCTGACATAATCTGAGGAGTCATACAGCCCTGTAATTTCCAATAATCTTTTTTTAAAAAGATTGTATTTATTTATTTGACAGAGAGATATACAGCAAGAGAGGGAATACAAGCAGGGGGAGTGGGAGAGGGAGACGCAGGCTTCCCGCCAGACAGGGAGCCTGACGCAGGCCTCGATCCCAGGAACCCAGGACCGCGACCGGAGCCAAAGGCAGACACTCAACAACTGAGCCACCCAGGTGCCCCTCCAATAATCTATGGCTATATGGCCAACTGTTTCAGTAGTCACTATACTATTTAACAAACTCATTTAATATAAATAATACCAAATGTCGTTAGATTTAAAATAAGATCTAATTAGATCCAAAAATGGGATAACCTAAAGAAAAACAAGCAAAACAATAAAAAAAAACAAAGGGAGAACCTAAGAACACCTACCCCAAATTAGTCTCTTAAAATAGATATCCATGCCTTAAAGCTAACTCAACTACTTAGGAGTTTTCAACCCAATTAATCCAGGCTGGCTGTGACTGCCTACATCTGCCCAATGCCAGCCCATATTTCATGGTACTTGAGGAACTATATCTGTAGATGATGCCTATTTAATTTTGGATAGCATCACAATGTTTGAGTATTGTGCTCAGCTCTTACCTTAACAATGTCTTATACTATAAAACCACTGGAAGAGAGCCTGACTGGCTCAGTCAGTAGAGCATATGACACTTAGATCTCAGGATTGTGGGTTTGAGCCCCATGTTGGATGTAGAGATTACTTAAAAACAAAATCTTTAAAAATAAATAAATAAAAATAAAGGTAAAAACATAAAATACCACTGGATTTTTCTTTTTTGACAGTTATACAAAGTTTAATATAGTCATATCTTCTGCACATTAACAAGGCAACTTGTTCTAATTTGTAAAAGAAAACTTTAATTGGCAATATTCATTGCTATGAAATTAACAAGATAAATATGGGAAATTATTTTAGAGCTTGTTTTTCACATAGATTGACCTACTGGTAGAAGAGGAAAACCTGCGGGGTACCTGGGTGTTCCCTTCAGTTAAGGGTGCAACTCTTGGTTTCTGCTCAGAGCATGACTTCATGGGTCCTGGGATCAAGCCCCAAATCAGGCTCTTTGCTTAGTGGGGAGTCTGCTTGAAGATTCTCTCCCTCTGCCCCTACCCCACCTGCATGTTCTCCCTCTCTCTCAAATAAATAAATAAATCTTAAAAAAAAAAAAAAAGGAGTAAAGATGAGCACTGTAAGCGTCTCTCAAATAAATAAATACATCTTTAAAAAAAAAAGAGTAAAGATGAGCGCTGTAAGCTTCTCCATAATAATGCTTTTTAAGACTACTGCAGACTTCTATAAAATATACATGTCCACCCACCACACATGGCTCCATATCTGTATTACCTAATACAGATGGTATTAGATGGCCTATCAGAATTAAGTCTGATTATATAACACATGTAGCCTCATCAAATTTGTTTTCCCAAATGTAGATATTAGAGAGCATGGGATTTGTTTTCATTGATTGTGAAAGTACAAGTCCATCTCCCCCTATGTTGTTGCTGACTACTGATAACCAACTGACATCAAGGTAGCACAGGCTACTATTCAGATACAGTGCATTACTTAACTCTTTTATATCATTCTTACATATGCGCAATGCAACAAGGCAGTGATTTTCCTTCAGCAAGTGGCCTAGATGAGGTAGGTTTGGGTATATTCCCTTAATTTTTTGGTTTTCAGTTAGGACTGTAGCAAATGCTATCACATTTTGCATTTCTAGACCACAGTCACTCTGATCTCATTTCTGTAAGGATGAATTAATTTTTAGCATTCCTGCAAAACACATTCCACCCTTACTTTCAAACTTGTTTCCAGTCATTCTTAGATATTTCAGAGTTGTATTATTACGCAGTGCTTTCGCAATCAATTCTCTGCCTTCGGGCCCAATATTATTTACACAAGATTTAGGTTAAAAAGATTAAGTTGTTTCATTAATACATGGATTCTTCGTTGAAAATCTGGAAAAAATCCAAAATCTTCACCAGTCATTCTACCAGCAATAAACAACTGTTACCAGCAATGTTTGATGTGATTTCTTCCAGAGTCTGGAGTAGGGGCTAGAATATAAGCCAGAGTAGAGTCAGGAAGGGTAGTCTCCTTCCTGCTACTCCACAAACTCCTCCAACCTCATGGTTATGATAACCATGTACATCTCATGCCCCAATGGACTATTCTAACTAAAATTTCTAAGAATTTGTAAGAAATAGATTTCATTCACTTTAAAATCAAATAAACAGTCCCAGAACTACAGTAATTATTTCTGAAAAATGGACAATTCTCTCTTAGGTATTAAAACCAAAGTATAATAGATTTTCCATTAGCTTTCTGAAGTATTAATCTGATTAACTATATTTGACAATTAAATTCCCTGTTAAATGTGAAATAAAACGCATTTACTTACTGCAAAAGAATTTGACTCCACAAGACGATTGCCTAAATCGATTTAAATCATTGAAGAGGTCTACTTTGACAATTACATTGATTTCCCCACGGATACCTAAAATTTCAAAAGGAAAATCAAGTTTTTACTTTAACAAAATAAAGCACAATTAAATAATCCAGCAAATGAATGCCAAGTTATGATTTTAAAATAACATCAATCATAATAGCAATGCTAACTTTGTTTCCTAATTATTTTTACTCTAAGTAGTTTATTACACCTTCTGAAGTACATATATACACTAGAGAATGAATAAGTCTCTACTTATTTGAATCAAGAGTAACGGCAAAGAAGCCACATTCAAATTGATGACAACAATGATGACGGTAACATCAGAGCACGGATAATGTTCTAAATGCCTTACGTGTAGTATCTCATAGATCTCACACCAACCCAGTAAGGTAATTTCTGTAGTATTACCATCCTCATGTTATAGAGGAAAACATTAAAATTTAATGAAAGTTAAATAATTTGCATAGTGTCAATAACTCGTTAAGTAGTACAGCCAAATTTAGAAGTCCGATCTTAAATGGTCTTAACAACAAATGTGAAGAATTTGATTTAACACAAAAGTTTTATTCTTTTCAATGAATATATTAAGTTAAAATGAGCTAAGAAATTCCAAAAATAAGGGTTTTTCAGAATATGCCCTAATAAATAAAAATGACCCAGTCTCTATCCATAACAATTACTAAATATTTTTACTGGACTGTCCTGATTGCATGTCAATCAAATTCAGAGTTATTGAAGGCCTTCTAAGAAGAGTGACTTACTGAAATAATGAGATGATGTTCTCAACAAAGGGTCCATAAACAGAAACCAAATATAAACAGAATTTAATATAAAATATTTGGAAAATTCATTCATTCATACTGCTGTTGCCTTTAATCTAAGCCCTGATTATTTCTCCAGTGTGTGTTTTATTGGTAATGTACTATTGGATTTTATTTTCTGACTATAAGGGTAATACACTTATATTATAAAAAATACAGAATAAAGCAAAAGAGGAAAAATAGGATTATAGTTCAGAAATCAATCTATCCAAGGGACGTATGGGTGGCTCAGTTGGTTGGGCGGCTGTCTTCGGCTCAGGTCATGATCCCAGCGTCCTGGGATCGAGTCCCGCATCGGGCTCCTTGCTCGGCAGGGAGCCTGCTTCTCCCTCTGCCTCTGCCTGCCACTCTGTCTGCCTGTGCTCACTCTCTCTGACAAATAAATAAATAAAAATCTTAAAAAAAAAAAAGGAAAAGAAATAAATCTATCCAAGAATAAACATTTTATCAGGACACCTGGGTGCTCAGTTGGTTAAGCATCCAACTCTTGGTTTTAGCTCAGGTCATGACCTCAGGGTCCTGAGATGGAGCCCCATAGGGCTGTGCTCAGCAGGGAGTCTGCTTGAGATTCTCTCCCTCTGCCCCTCCTCACACTCTCTCTCTCTAAAATAAATAAATAAATCTTTTAAAAAAAAGAATAAACATTTTATCATGTATTCTGCCAATATCACATGATATCCCATATATAAAATCTTTTCTTTCTAAACAAATATGTAATCATCCTATAATAATGTTTTATAATCTGAATTTTATAAAATTTTACAATTTTGTTATGCCACTCTACTCTAAAAAATACATTTTGAGGGGCACCTGGGTGGCTCAGTGGGTTAAAGCCTCTGCCTTCAGCTCAGGTCATGATCTCAGGATCCTGGGATTGAGCCCCCCATAGGGCTCTCTGCTCAGCAGGGAGCCTGCTTCCCTTCCTCTTTCTCTCTGCCTGCCTCTCTGCCTACTTTTGATCTGTGTCTGCAAAATAAATAAATAAAAACTTGGGGCATCTGGGTGGCTCAGTGGGTTAAAGCCTCTGCCTTCGGCTCAGGTCATGATTCCAGGGTCCTGGGATCGAGCCCCGCATTGGGCTCTCTGCTCGCTGGGGAGCCTGCTTCCTCCTCTCTCTCTCTGCCTGCCTCTCTGCCTACTTGTGATCTCTTTCTGTCAAATAAATAAAATCTTTTGAAAAAATAAAAAATAAAATACATAAAATCTTAAAAAAATGCATTTTGATCTGGCTGAACAATTCATGGTCTATATATGCTCTAACTTGTCTAAGTAAATCTTCTTTTCCAATTTATTTTACCATTATAAATATTAATAAATAATAATAGAATGTGTCATAATAAATATACTTTTACATAAATCTTAGTTTATTATACTTATAATAAACTACTATCAACAGAATTGCCAGGTCAAAAATATAAAATGGGCAGAAAGATGTTAGACTATAGAGAGAAACATATGCCAGTTCCTTATGGGTCCATTTGCCATTCTAAAAAGATGGCACATTTTCAGGCTGGCAGTTTGAGAACTGTATTATCAGAACCACTTTATAATCTCAAAAATTATTGAGAACTTCAAGGAGTTTTTGTTTATATGCACCATATGCCAGTATTTACCATGTTATAATTAAAATTAAAATTGAGAGGGACACTTTGGTGGCTCAGTTGGTTGGGCCTCTGACTTCAGCTCAGGTCATGATATCAGGGTCCTGGGATCGTACTCCCTGCTCAGTGGGGAGTCTGTTTCTCCCTCTCCCTTTGCTCCACCCTCTCTTCTCCCTCTCTCACTCAAATAAATAAAATCTTTTAAAAAATTTAAAAATTAAAGATTAAAAGTTAAATTGAGAATGAAAATTAAAATTAAAGCTGAGAATTTTAAAAAGTATTTATGTAATACTATAAATATTTTTATAAAAATAACTATATTTTGAAAAACAAAAAACTAGTAATAAGAATAGCACTTACTTTTTTTAGTTCTCTATAATGTTTAGCTTCATGGAATACAGTTAGATTTTATTTCTGTCTGTATTCAATGTGCAGTAATATCATAAACTCTAGAAAATTCCACTGTACATTTGTAAGATGATTTTTAAATCATGCATTTACTTTCTTTATTGTACAAATTTAGCAGGGATTACTTCATTTATGTTCAGAAAAATAACAATTTCACCAACATACTTTGTGACTCTCTATTTTTTTTTTAAGATTTTATTTATTTACTTGACAGAGAGAGACCACAAATAGGCAGAGAGGCAAGCAGAGAGAGAGGAAGGGAAACAGGCTCCCCGCTGAGAAGAGAGCCAGATTCGGGGCTCAATCCCAGAACCCTGGGATCATGACCTGAGCTGAAGGCAGAGACCTTAACCCACTGAGCCACCCAGGTGCCCCCTGTGACTCTCTATTAAAAAGAAAACATCTTTTACATATACATCTTTTTTTTTTTAAGATTTTATTTATTATTATTTATTTGTCAGAGAGAGAGGGAGTACAAGCAGGCATAGGCGGAGAGAGAAGCAGGCTGCCTGCTGAGCAAGGAGCTGGATGCAGGACTCAATCCCAGGACCCTGGGATCATGACCTGAGCCGAAGGCAGCGGCTTAACCGACTGAGCCACCCAGGCGTCCCTACATATACATCTTTTAAAACCACCAGTGTAGCACAGAAGTCTCTATGGATAAATTTTAAAAATCATGATTTATTTTCTTAAAATATACTCCTTACCATGTATGGTATCATATATTGGAAACCATCCTGAGATGACTGTTGCAGCCTCACTGTAGAGTAAAGGATCAATATCAATGTACACTTTACCAATGGCATCATTTGCACTGTAAGTGTCATGGTCAAGAACTGTGATCTGTAGAGGCTCATCCTGTAAATCTTCATCGTCCACCTGAAAGTATACCTTAAAATTAAATCTTTTAATTTTTCAATCTTCATTACCATAAATATACACATATACCAAATGTAAAAGATGACTTATTTATAGAAAAAAAACCACACAGATTTATCTCTAAGCACAAAGGTAAAGGAATTAACACACACACACACGTTAAAACCCTTTTTTCTGGGGCGCCTGGGTGGCTCAGTGGGTTAAAGCCTCTGCCTTCGGCTCAGGTCATGATCCCAGGGTCCTGGGATCGAGCCCCGCGTCGGGCTCTCTGCTTTGCAGGAAGCCTGCTTCCTCCTCTCTCTGCGCTTACCTCTCTGCCTACTTGTGATCTCTGTCTGTCAAATAAATAAATAAAATCTTTAAAAAAAAAAACAAAACCCTTTTTTCTATAAAAGATGCCAAATTTCTAAGGAAAAAAAGTGTAGTTTGGGGAACCTGAGGGGCTCAGTTGGTTGGGTATCCAACTCTTGATCTTAGCTCAGGTCTTGATCTCAGCATCATGAGTTCAGACTGTGTTGGGCTACATGTTTAATTTCTTTTTCTACATATTATCCTGTGCCAAGCCTGTGTTTAATTTCTTTTTCTACATATAATCCTGTGTTTTACTACTCTATTTTAATATACAACAAAAATGCTTAAAGAATGTCATAACAGAGTCCATATATTATCTACAGGAGAGCAAAGATGCTAATGAGCACCATGATACCGTCATTTATTTCTAAAGACAATTCCCCAGAATAAAACTGTAGGAAAACTAACATACTATTAGTAAGAAAAACAACTAAAGCTCATGAACTAAGTAAGTGAAATAAATGTTTGTACTCTCTTTTACTTATTATCAATTACTTATCACATGCCAAGCACTGGCTAAAAAGGGACTACAATGGAGAATGCAGTGAACTAAATGTTTCTGTCCCCTGAAAAATCTGTATATGGAAGTCCCAATCCCTAATATCGTGGTATTTGGAGATGGGGTCTTTAGGAAGTAATTGGGTCATAAAGGTGGAGTCCTTATGAATGGGATTGGGATCCTTACAAGTAAAGATGGGGAGAGAGGATCTCTCTCCCTGTTAATGTAAGGACACAGCAAGAAGATCACTATCTACAAGCCAGAAAGAGGGACCTCAGCAAAATAAAACCATGATGGTACTCTACCTCAGAGTTCCCAGCATTCAGAAATGTCAGAATAAAAGGCTATTGTTTAAGCCACCCACTCTATGGTATTCTGTTACAGCAAGCCAAACTAACTAAGGCAAAGAATGAGGCAAAAATAGATTTTTCCCTCTGGAAGACATGTTCATTATTTCGGCTGCCATCCTCCGGATACCGTATCACCCTCTAATTTGCCAGTACTCATCAAATGTAGTGGCTAGATGGAACACAATATTACAGATATTTGTAAGGATAGAATATAAAGGGATTATTATTTCCTGCAACTAAAATACTATACTTTGTAAATGCAGTCTATGAATGTTTGTTGTTACAGCAGATATACCACACTGTTCATTAAGACAGAGTTTGTGGTACACTAAAATCTCTGTATTTTCCTTACTTATGCTTTGGTCAAGTGATATTTCTGCAAACCATATACTCCGGTTAATTTTTTAAACTTAATTATGAAATATTATGCCTTTTCCCATTCCATTTAATTTCTTGTTGATTTTAGACTAACAATCTAACCTCTGAAGATTATTTTAAGAATTAAAATACAAGAAGGAATTATTGTTGATATCACTGATGTAATAATGTGATTGGATGATTTGCTTTCAAAAAGGGAATACCTCTCAATAAGAGAGACATAATTAAAAATTTATGGGGACGCCTGGGTGCGTTGGTTAAGCAGCTGCCTTCGGCTCAGGTCATGATCCCAGCATCCTGGGATCGAGTCCCACATCGGGCTCCTTGCTCTGCAGGGAGCCTGCTTCTCCCTCTGCCTCTGCCTGCCACTCTGTCTGCCTGTGCTCTCTCTCTCTCTAACAAATAAATAAATAAAATCTTTAAAAATTTATGGATGAAATTGCATAATAGTTTGAATTTGCCTTAAAATATTCCTGTCAGGGCTCAGTCAGTTAAATGTCTGCCTTTGGCTCAGGTCATGATCCCAGGGTCCTGGGATCAAGCCCCATGTGCAGGGAGCCCACTTCTCCCTCTCCTTATGCTGCCACTCTGCCTACTTGTGCTCTCTGTCTATCAAATAACTAAAAACCTTAAAAAAAATATTCCTGTCACTCCACCCTCCAAATAGGGGGTGATGTAACAGGTAAAACAAGAACAGCACAATGTATAGGTATAAGTAAATGTAGATGATGGATAGGCAACCTGCCTACTTTTATGCATATTTGAAAATGTCGATAGTGAAATGTTAAAATAATAGTTTTGATTTCCAATCCATTCTGAATCATATGTCATCAATGGCATTCCATACTATGGTATTCCCTATATATATAGTGAAAGGGAAAGAGTCATAAACTAAGCCATTAACCACTGCTCCAAAGACATCCCTCCAATTTTCACCTCCATTAATAACATTTTTTGTGTACATTTATTTAACCACCTATACATTTACCTATGAGAACGCTTATCTTATGTACTTGTAAATTAAGGTATTCCTTCCCTGACACTATAGGGCTCCATTCGAACTAAATGATTAGAATTGTTTATGATATATATAGCTAGCTAATAATATAAATAATCTGAAGAGAGAAATTCAGAAATTAGTCTTAATTAATTTTAATAAGGTAATTAAGGATATTTCAAAGATTTAATTGAGCCAATATCAAACCATGAAAAATTATAAAATAAGACTTTCTCATAAATGTTTTAAGTATTTAAAAATGTTAATTACAGGGGCGCCTGGGTGGCTCAGTGGGTTAAAGCCTCTGCCTTCCGCTCAGGTCATGATCCCAGGGTCCTGGGACGGAGCCTGCATTGGGCTATCTGCTCAGCAGGGAGCCTGCTTCCCCCTCTCTCTCTGCCTGCCTTTCTGCCTACTTGTGATCTCTCTCTCTGTGTCAAATAAATAAATAAAATCTTTGAAAAAAAATTTAATTACACAGCAATATGTCCAGATAAAAGACTAAATTTCCCACCCTACTTCATTATTACTGAGATATAAGCATAAATCATTACATAGAGCTAGATAGGGTAGGGAAAAATTTCTCAAACAGTGCTCGTTCAGCTGAAAAATATATATTAACTCACCACCTCCTCTCCTGCTTTTTCTTCCAGGCCTAGAACACTGATGTGACCACTGGAACTCCAGCTGCTAACTTGGAAGCTAATGTGACCATGAATATGGAAGCCACAGACTATGGATGATGGAGAAGAAAAAGGATCCTGGGTCCCAAATGATTACATGGAGCTTCCAAAATATCATTATAATGCCTGGGCCAGTATTTCTTTAAGATAAAAGAAAACTAAACATCCGTTTGTTCATGATATTTGAGAGTTCACCACATATAAACTAATGCCAATCGTAACTGACAATGTTAAAAAAGTATATAATTAATGTTAACTACAAAACAAAGTTTAAGAACATCTTTCACACATTATACACTATACACTATTATTAGAAGTACTAGCCAGAAGAGTAAACTTAGTAAATTTTAAGGGAAATGGCTGGTAACTTTAGTTGCTAAATCTCATTACATTATAAACATTATAAAATCTCATTACATTATAACATTATAAAAATCCCTTATTTCAGGAAAGTACAAATATCTTTTAAAGTTACCAAAGCTAGGGGCACCTGGGTGGCTCAGTGGGTTAAAGCCGCTGCCTTCGGCTCGGGTTATGATCCCAGGGCCATGGGATCGAGCCCCATATCGGGCTCTCTGCTCTGCGGACAGCCTGCTTCCTCCTCTCTCTCTCTGCCTCTCTGCCTACTTGTGATCTCTGTCAAATAAATAAATAAAATCTTTAAAAAAAAAAAAAGTTACCTAAGCTATTTGAGTACTTTGCAGCTTTAAAAATTATGGTACTGCATCATCAATAAAATGAAATTAATATTCTTAAATACTAATGTCCTGCTATCATGAAAATTACTAATGAGATAAACAACCCAAGTTAAAAATGAGCAAGGAACTTGAACAGTTTTCCAAAGAAGACAAACAGCCAATAAACACATGAAAAAGGTTCAGCATTATTAGTCATTAGGGAAATGCAAATCAAAACCAATGACAATTGGTTTACATTTACATTTTCCACATTAAGCTAGTCACCAAGTCCTGTGAAGTCTACCTCCATAATGTCATCTCTAAATATCTTCTCTGGGGAGTTAAAATATGAGATGGTAGTTCAAAGTAAAAGGAATGCAAATGGTCCTTAACCATAAAAAAAAAACATATATCACCTCATCCATGACAAAAATTTCACTATAAACGTCACTTCACACCTACTAAGATGGCATGATTTTTTAAAAAACAGAAAATAGGGGTGCCTGGGTGGCTCAGTGGGTTAAAGCTCTGCCTTCGGCTCAGGTCATGATTCCAGGGTCCTGGGATCGAGCCCCACATCAGGCTCTCTGCTCAGCGGGGAGCCTGCTTCCCCCTCTCTCTCTGCCTGCCTCTCTGCCTGCTTGGGATCTCTGTCAAATAAATAAATAAAATCTTTAAAATAAAAAAAATAAAAAAAAACACAGAAAATAACAAAGCTTGACAAAGATGTGGAAAAATTAGAATTTTCTCATACATGCTCATGGAAATGTATAATGGTGTAGCCACTACGGAAAACAGTTTGGCAGCTCCTCAAAAAGCTAAACATACAATTTATCATATGACCCGGCAATTCCGTTTCTAGGCATATACTCAAAGTAACTGAAAACAGGGACTTAAGCAGATACTTGTACACTAATGTTTACTGCAGTATTATTCACAGTAGCCAAAAAGTGAAAACAACCCAAATGTCCATCAGCAGATAAATGGATAAACAGAATGTGATACACAAACACACACACACACACACACACACACACACACATTAATCAGCCATAAAAAGTAAAGACATTCTGAAACATGATAACAACACAGATAAACCTTGGAAGCATTATGCTAAGTGAAAACCAGACACAAAAAGACAAATATCACAATGATTCCACTTGTGTCTAACACAGGCAAATTCAAAGAGACAGGAAGTAGATTAGATGTTACCAGGCACAAAGAGAAGGAGCATTACTGTTGAATGAATAGTTTCTATTTGGAGTAATTAAAAAGTTTTGGAAATAGTAGTGATGCCTATACAACACTGTAAACATAATTAATGTTACTGAATTACACTTAAAATTGGTTAAAATGGCATTTTTTTAGTATATACTTTTGACTATAATTTTTTTAAAGAGCTGAATCTGTACACTATTCGTAAGTGGTTTTTGGTATATATTAAAATCCAGAGAATATGACAGCAATAATATACTTTAATGGATTCTGTTTTTGTTTTTTTTTTAATCTGTGTTCTTGCATTCATACACTATATTTTCTTAACTATAACATTATTTTTTTAAGAACTTAATAATCCTAGTTAAGCAAAAAAGAAAGTATTTTTATGGGGTAGGAAAACTACTATACCTGAAATAAAAGGTACTCCTATCATTCCTGGGGGGAAGGAGTCATGTCAAAAAAATATACTAAAAAATGTTGATATTTAAAAACTTTTCTTTTTTTTTTTAGTATATGTGCTGCCGAAGCGAGCACTTAAAAACTTTTCTTAAGAGGCAGCTGAGTGGCTCAGTCAGTGAAGCATCTGCCTTCAGTTCAAATCATAATCCCGAGACCCTGGGATCAAGCCCCATGTTGGGGGAGGGGTGACAGGGAAGGGGATCGGGGCTCAGGTCACTGCTCAGCAGGGAGTCTACTTATCCCTCTCTGCCTGTCCCCCCCACCACTACTTGTGCTCTCTCTCTTGCTCTCTCTCAAATAAATAAAATCTTTTAAAAATATAAAAAATTAAAAACTTACCTCAAATTTAAACCATTCTGAGTTCCACTGAGGGTTGAGAGACTTGAGATACACATCTGTTTTAAAGGTGGTATTTCCAAATTTTACCTAAAAACAAATAAACAATCCAAATATAAACATCAAAAATATGAATAAAAGTAAACTTTGATGTCAGCCAAGCAATGGGAAGAACCATGGAAAGGGGAAAGAAAGGGCAACTATCCCTTGAAACAAAAGGGAAGAAATTCTTGTACAATCCAGCAAGTTTATAGGCTGCACCTGAAATAAGAGATTACCTTCTGCTCTGGCTGAAGGTACACAGAAATTAAAAACAGACTATTTTGTCAACATGAAGGAAGAAGTCAATACAGCCTTCAGGGAACAAAAGCTCAGACCAAAGAGGAATCTTAATGGCAGAGGACCAGTGAGGATAAAATCTGAAGATAAAAACATCAGCTGACCATCCTTTCACCATCTCAGTTTGGGAATCCAATACTCCAGCCCATTATTGTAGGAACTTAGAAATATATCCTTGTATTTTTCAGCTTCCCCATTTTTGTTATTTTTTTTAAATCCCTTATCGGTGCATATATAGTGATCAGCAACAAACCATTACAAACCATTATCTTTAAAGGTTTTATCTTCAGGGACAATGAAAAGGATTGGATGGGGAAACTATCTTATTTCACAGCCAGTCTTGGCAGACACTAAATCACAAAAATCCAAAAATAAATAAGAAGGGAATGAAGCAGAAAGAGGCTAAATCCTTGGGACTTGCTTCCAATAAAGAATGGAGACTATGAAATCTGACTCAACTTGAGAAGTGGTCAGGAAGCTTAAGAGCAAAAGAGCTAGGGAAATACTTCCTAGATGGCCTCGTCTTTCCTAAATTTGATCTCTTCCCTAATTCTACTAGTTATTACCATTATCTTTCCTAACCTCTAAATTAACTAAAACTTATCCCCTTTAAGACAATTTCCAGCAGTAAGAGACTCTTAATCATAGGAAACAAACTGAGGGTAACTGAAGGGGAGAAGAATGGGAGAATGGGGAAACTGGGTGATGAACATTAAGGAGGGCACATAATATAATGAGCACTGGGTAGTACTTAATACTGATGAATCACTAAACTCCACATCTGAAATGAATAATAGAGTATATGTTAATTAATTGATTTAAATTTTTTTAAAAGACAATATCCATCACAAACACACTGTAGATTCCTAAGAAATGCTAGTTCAAGTAGATTATCTATCAAATCTCCTTTCCTTTTTCAAAGAAACCTCCTTCTCCTTTGGTATTATAATATTTGCTGATTTTCCTGTTTTATCAGTCCAGGAAATTTTCTAAAAGCAGAATATTCAAAGGAATAATTGTTTTTATCTTCTGTATATTTTCCTATGTGTTTTATCATTTAATTTAAAATCTTAGGCATGGTACCAACCATTTTGGTGCTTAGGAAGGTTAGAGAGTAGAAAAGGTTAAAAAAATTATGTGAAAATAGTAACTTCTGGCATGATAAATAATATAAGTCAAAGATAAGTAAGAAAGCGAGAAAAAATATTTGCTAAATATATATTAAAGGGCAACTTTCCTCAATTTCTAATGAGTTCCTATAAAGCAATATGAAAAAGATCAATAATCCAACAAAAAAATGGGCAAAGGACAGGAACAGACAATCCAAAGAAATGGAAATATAGATGTTTTTATTTATTTTAACACAGATGCTTTTAAAACACAGTTAAATGTTGAACAACATGGATTTGAACAGCACGCATCCATGTATAGGCAGATTTTTTTCAATAAAAACTAAGAAACAGTTATGTCATGAATGCATAAAATATATGTAAATACTAGTCTATTTTATCATTTACTACCATAAAATATACACTAAGGATAAAAAGTTAAACTTGATCAAAACATGCACAGAAATACGTAACAGACCACACATGACACCATTAGCAGTTGAGGGAAATGTAAATGAATGGAAAGATACGGTAGTAAATTATAACTGCATAAAATGAATTGTAATATGTACTGCACTACAGTACAATAATTTCAAACCACCGTCTGTTGCTACTGCCATGAGCCCAAGTGTTGCTAGTATTCGCTTAAAACACTGTGATACTACCCATCTCTGTGTAAGCAGTCCATCTGTCCAGTAAATTGCACATTGCAGTACAAAGTGACCTCTCACAGTCCCTGCGTATTTTTCATTGTTCAGGCAACACTGTAAACCTTATGTGACATCATCTGACCCACCCAAAGTGCCACTAGTGTTGCTTAAAGTGCTCCCAAGAATGAAAGAAAAGTCATTACGTTAACAAGAAAAAGCTGAACTGCTTGACAGGCACTGTAGTTTGAATTCTGCAGCTGCACTTGCCTGCTACTTCAAGATAAATGAATCCAAGATAAAGGACCACTGTAAAAAAAGAAAATTCGTGAAGCCAATGCTGCAGCTATGCTAACAGGTGCAAAAAGCCTTATACTTTTTGCAAAATACCTTTTCATCTCATATTGAAAATGCAGCTTTTATATGGGTGTAGGGTTGCTATAAGGCAGGTATATTTATAGAGTCTAATATGACTCAAGAAAAAAGTGAAGTCATTATATAACAACTTAAAGCAAAAGGAAGGTGAAAGATCTAAAGCTGGATAATTTCATGCCAGCAAAGGATGGTATGATAATTTTAGAAAGAGGACTGGCTTAAAAAATGTCAAGATAACAGGAAAAGCAGCTTATGCTGACCAAGAGGAAGCAAACAAGTTCCCAAACACGATCAAGAAAATCATTGAGAAGAAAGGATATTTGCCTGAACAGATTTTTAATGCAGACAAAAGTACCCTATGGTAGAGGTGGGAAAAATGCCACAAAGTGTATTTATTAGTCAGGAAGAGAAAAAAGTAAACTCCAGGATTTAAGGCAAGAAGGGATAGGCTAACTCTACAGTTTTGTGCAAATGTAGTCAGATGTATGATAAGAACCACCTTTATCTATAAAGCTGTTAACCCCCAAGCCTTGAAGAGAAAAGACAGACACCAGCTGCCAGTCTTTTGGTTGTACAACAAGAAGGTATGGATAACAAGAATCCTTTTTCTGGATTGGTTCCATTAATGATTTGTTCCTGAAGTCAGGAAATACTTTCCCACTAAAGGACTGCCTTTTTTTTTTTTTTTTTAAGATTTTATTCATTTATTTGACACACACAGAGAGAGAGAGAAAGAGAGTACAAGCAGGGGGAGCAGCAGAGGCAGAGGGAGAAGCAGACTCCCCGCTGAGCAGGGAGCCCAATGTGGGACTCCATCCCAGGACTCTGAGATCATGACCTGAGCCGAATTCGGCTGCTTAACTGACTGAGCCACTCAGGCACCCAAGGGACTGCCTTTTAAAGTTCCTTTGATACTGGACAACGCCTCTAGCCACCCAGAGCTCCATGAGCTCAACACCAAGGGCATCAAATGGCCTACTTACCCCCAAACACAATCTTTCTATAATCAGCTTCTAGATCAATTGGTCATAAGAACCTTTAAAACTCATTACATGGTATTATTTGAAAAGGACTGTCAACACTATGGAAGAGAACTCTGATGAGAAAACATCATGAAAGTCTGGAAGGATTACACCACTGAAGATGCCATCGTAGTAAGCCATGACAGCCATCAATATTAAATAAATTCCTGGGAGAGAAAACTATGTCCAGATGTTGTACATGACTTCACAGGATTTACAACAGAGCAAATCAAGGGAATTTACGTACATGACAAAGAAGGTAAAAGGTGAAGGGTTTCAACATTTGAATCTTGGAGAAATTTAAGGCTAATAAACGCCACACCAGAAGAATTAACAGAAGACAACTTGATGGAGATGAATGCTTCCAAACCAGTGCCAGATGAGAGAAAGAAGCTATAGAAGAAGCAATGACCGAGAACAAACTGATATCAGAGAACCTGACAGAAAGGATCTGACTATTTAAGACTGCTATTGATTTCTTTTACAACATGGACCTTTCTAGCATACTAGCACTGAAACTAAAGCAAACAGTGGTACTCTGTAGAAATAGTCTTTAAAAAAAAAAGAAAAAGCAAAAAATGTCAGAAGTTACATATTTCAGTAAACTTATTCCATATGTGCCTGTCTTTCCTGCCTCCCCTTCCAACTCTTCCACCTGTTCTGCCATCCGAGACAGCAAGACTGATCCCTCCTCTTCCTCCACTTACTCAACATGAAGACAAGGATGAAGACCTTTATGACAATCCACCTCCACTTAATGAATATTATATAATCATCATGCCCTACAGTTAATAAACTTATCTGTTGTGTATATGTGAATGTCTCCATGTGAAAATCTAATAACTGCATGGCAAGAGCTGTCTGAAGCATTTCTGTGTCATCATCATTGCCTAAGTAGTCATCCTATGCAAGACTAGTATAGAAGTGCTTAACCTATACTTACATAGTCATAGGTGAGCAATATTTAACACAAAATTAAGCAGATGTTAGCTTTTTTTCTAAGATTTACTTATTTGAGAGAGAGAGAGACATGTGCTCAAGCAGGAAAAGCGGAAGAGGGAAAAGCAAGTTCCCTACTGAGCAGGGAGCCCGATGTGGGGCTCCATCCCAGGACCCCAGGAACATGACCTGAGCCAAAGGCAGACACTTAACCAACTGAGCCACCCAGGTGTCCCAGAAGTTAGTTTTCTTACTGTTTTATAACTTTGCTTTCAAAAAGTTATGTGGCTACAGTATGCTTTCATAATTTCTCTTTCATAATTGGGGAAACTCTCTTTCTCTTTCATAATTGAGGAAACTGATATCAGTCTATAATCACAAGCAAATGATATTTTTAAAAAGTTACATTTCTAATGCTATATTATAAATATGACTGCAATACTATATGCCATAAAATTTTTTTAAGATTTATTTATTTGTTAGACAGAGAGGCAGGCACAGAGAGAGGAGAAAGCAGGCTCCCCGCTGAGCAGAGAGCCCGATGCGGGGCTTGATCCCAGGACCCTGAGATCACGACCCGAACCGAAGGCAGAGGCCTTAACCCACTGAGCCACCCAGGCGCCCCCATAAATTTTGTTTTTATAATGATTCACTTGTTAGTATATAGCCTAGGCTACTGTGAAGCAATCCTATCAATTATACTGAGCTGCCATAAAGCAATCATACTGCTGCTTCTTTGTTATCAATGCATAAATCATTATATTTGTAAATAAACGTGAATTTCTTTTTCACATTATCCTTTCATTTCTGATGTCTAGTGTTAGTAATATGTATAACATCTACTATGTTTTGTATCATTTAAGACAATATTGATATAGTTACTAACATGATTCACCCTATAAACATACAGTGTAAACTTACTGTATCTACAAATACAGCACAGTACTGTAAATACATTTTCTCTTCCTTACTGTTTTTTTTTTTTAATTTTTATTTATTTGACACAGAGACAGAGAAAGAGATCACAAATAGGCAGAGAGGCGGGCGGGGGGGGGGGGGGGGGGGAGCAGGCTTCCTGCTGAGCAGAAAGCCCGATGCGGGGCTCGATCCCAGGACCCTGAGAGCATGACCTGAGCTGAAGGCAGAGGCTTAATTCACTGAGTCACCCAGGCGCCCCTCTTCCTTACTGTTTTCTTAAAAACATTTTCTTTTCTCTAGTTTACTTTATTGTAAGAATATAATATAAAATACATATAACATTTCAACTATGTGTTAACCAACTTTATGTTATCGGTAAGGCTGATGGTCAACAGCGGGCCACTTGTAGTTATTTTTGGGGGTGGAATCAAAAGTCATATGTGATTTTCAACTGTGCTGGATTGAGAGGGGGATGTCAATTGCCCCTACAAGGCCCCAAATGGCTCAAGAGTCAACTCTATATCAAAAGATGGTCAACCACAACAGAAATGCAAACTAAACCAACATTTTTACTTATGTTTGCAAACAGTTTGAAAACAGTATTGATGAGGTCTTCTAATACTTTGTTGGTGGGAGTTTAAAATAAAACAATCTCTAAGGACTGCAGTTTGACAATGTATCAAAATGTTCAATGCCTACACCCTTTAACTTCATATGGAAGTACACAATGACATGTACAAGCAGCATTACGGTAAAAAAGATTGGAAATAACTGAGATATCCACCAATTTGGAACTGATTAAATGAAGTATGGTAAAGCCACACAGTACAGTGCTAAATAGAACAAAGCAGTTCTCTCCGCACTGGTACAGAACAACCACCAAGATAGATCTTTCTTCTGTGGAACAGCATGTATGGCATACTTTGGGAGGAAAAAAATGGCAAAATGTTGTAAGTCATATAATACATGCCTACATATAGCATAGGTTATTTCTAGTAGGTTATACAACAAATGTTAACAGTGGCCACTACCAAGAACAGAACTGGTTGGTTAAAAGAAACACGATGTGAGAGAGTTTAACCCACTTTGAACCTTCTGAATTCTGAACCATGCATATATATTTCCTATTTGTAAAATGTATCATTTTAAAACTCAAAAACCTGAAAAATTCAAATTAAAACCACAGTAAATTTATTTTGTTTGAAATTATAGAATTCTGGATCCACTTC
>ML096586.1:0-20352 GCA_003697995.1 Taxidea taxus jeffersonii
TTTTTTTTTTTTTTTTTTTTGTATTTGACAGGGAGAGAGAGATCACAAGTAGGCAGAGAGGCAGGCAGAGGTGGAGAGGGAAGCAGGCCCCCCGCTGAGCAGACAGCCCAATGCAGGGCTGGATCCCAGGACCCTGGGATCAATGACCTGAGCCGAAGGCAGAGGCCTAACCCACTGAGCCACCTAGTGGGCCCTGTAAAAAAAAACACTACTATCTGTGAAGCACAAGGTAATGAAACAAGGTATACCTATATCTAAATACATATTATGGAGAGTTCTAGAAAAAGAACTATGTTACTTACTTTCCCAAAACAGGACTAAGTTCTTTTAAGTCTTCCAATGATGGTGTTTGGTTCAAAAGTTTCTTAAACAGGGCCAGTGGGAAAGGAATGTTGGCAACATTGAAATTGAATAGGGAAAGTCCACATAGAACCCCAAAGAAGAAATACCTCTTCTTCTCAAATTTAGGCTGAAAAGAGGAAAAAAAATTTAATGTGTTTTAATTTTTACAAGTAAAATGGAATATTCATTAGCTAAACCTTTTCTCCCTTTCACAAAGTCAAATCACAAATTAAAATCAAAAAGGTTGCAGGGCCCCTGGGTGGCTCAGTCAGTTAAGCCTCTGACTCTTGATTTTGCTCAAGTCACGGTCTCAGGGTCATGAGATGGAGCCCCTTGTCAGGTTCCACTCTCAGTGGGAAGTCTACTTGAGATTCTGTCTCCCTCCCCCTCTGTCCCTCCCCACGCTGGCACACACACTCTCAATAAACAAAATCTATAGGAAAAAAAAAAAAAAGCTCACGATAAGAATATTCATGGTTTATGTGCAGTCATTAAGTCAAGTTAAATCTCTGCTACACAGACACTAATAGAATCATATTAGGCTCAGCAAACCCTCATAAACTAAAGTTTTCTTTTTTTCATGCTTTCAAATGAAAATTTGGAAAGAAATTTTCAAATTCACGGGGAAAAATAGAGCTGAACAAAAAAAATGGGCACCTGGGAAAGTAAGGGTTCTTTTATCCAAACATTCTATAAATGGTCAAAAACATACACTGCTTAAATTTTCCTGTGTGGGCAGAACTGGGAACACAGGGAAAGGGAACTCCATTTTAAAGAAAATAATCACCTTATTAAAACTGAAGGCTATTTCCATAATTATATGTATCAATAACTCCTCTCCTAAAATGAAACTGTCTAGACAACCTATTTCCAATGGTGTATGACATGCCTTTCCTGTGTTGATAACTGTAAGCAAAAAGGAGAGGACTCACCCTGACGGGAAACCACATGTAGGAAGCCTCCTCGGGATACATGAACATCCCATATTCTGGCCGGGTCATCTCCTCAAACAAACAGTGGAAAAACTCTACCTTGACTCCTCCAGAGTCATGTCCAATTTCTCCACTAAATGAAACCTGAAGAAACAGAGCAAATAATTTATCACTTCTGGGGCTCTGTATTGCTATGTATTAAGACTCATTTAATAATCATAACAGTGAACATTATTTATGGCCCCAAGTATTTGATAAGCACTAAGCATCTTACTTGTTTAATCTTCACACTAATTCTATGAGGCAATGAGCTTCAAGAATTTAAATATTAACTTCCCAAGGTCACACACACTAAGGGGTGCAGCCTAGATTTAATCCTGTATCTGTCAAGTCTCAAGAGCTTGATGTCTTCAGCTCTAATCTGAAGCAACTGGCATCATTATTATATAATAAGGAATGTTAAGTAAAATGAAAATAAACATAAAGAAATAAATAATAGTTGGATTTTCAAAGGCTGAAAAATCAGAGCACACATTAAGTTACCTACTGGCTTAGTTGTTTACTCCTTGAGAAGGCACCCAGTGATACCAATTCCTTCCTAGGATGATTCTACCATAACCCATCTTTGCTCCTTCAAATACTCACTCATTCCTGCCCTTCCTTCTTAGAATCCCCTCACTTCAGTGTACAAATGTGTTGAGGTCTCCCTTACTCTTAAAAGAAGAAAATCTCAACACCACTGTCTCATACAGGTAATACTGGCTTCTACTCTAGGTCACCAAATGCTGGAGAATCAGGTACACCAACTTCCAAAACTATTTCCCTACTTAAGTGCTCTCTTCAAGAGGACCAAGAACCTGTGAACCCCTAAATTCCGAGAACCTGTTCTCATGTCTCCTCTCCCTGATTTCATGAGCTCATTTTACACTTCCCATCCCCTCTTATTTCTTCACACTGTTTTTTCCCTTACTTTCTCTTATGAAGCATTAATTAGGTTTTTTATTTCTCTCTTTTTTTTCCTGCTGCTTTAATACCAGAAATTCTTGCAGTTCTGCGCTAGTTCCACCTTTCTGCTTTCCCTGGATGCTCGATTTCTCTTTAAACTTCACCTACTACCTGCAGCCATCTAACCTTTCTCTCCGATTCTACCTTCTCTCTGATTGACAGGCACTCCTGTTCAAAGGCCTGCTCAACGTTTCCTTCAGGATGTTCCATGGCACTTCCCCAAAAGCTCCTTTTCCTGGTTCAAAAGGATGGATGCCTTTTTTATTTTCAAGAGATACAAGTTTCAAACCTCAGTAAATTTTTCAAAATTTTTAGAAGACCAGGTATTGGGGCACCTGGGTAGCTCAGTCAGCAAAGTGTCCAACTCAGTTTCAGCTCAGGTCATGATTTCAGGGTCCTGGGATTAAGCCCTGTGTTGGGCTCCCTGCTCAGTGTGGAGTCAGCTTGGGAGTCTCTCCCTTTCCCTTTGTCCCTTCTCTCTAAAAAAATAAATAAATAAAATCTAAGTTGTCAAATCCTTACTCTGTCCCATCCTATGGGCAAGCTTCCTCATCTCACAGAGCCTCAGTTTTCTCACGAGATTATTAGAAAGATTAAACAAAAAAACATATGCAAAATGCCTCTCACAGTCTGGAAAATGGTGGCTGCTCATCAAATGTTACCTAGATGTTTAAAAGGGATGAAGGAACTATAAAAGTGGAACTAAAATAACTCAGTGGGCTGGCTCGCCATCCAGGTTAAGATTCACATAATGAGTTTGTTAGATTTTTAAAAACTACCTATGTGCAAAAAATATGTGGCACTGCTAACTCTAACCGCAAACCCCAGTGCAACATACTTTTAAAATAGTGTCTTGAGGGACGCCTGGGTAGCTCAGTGGGTTAAGCCGCTGCCTTCGGCTCAGGTCATGATCCCAGGCTCCTGGGATCAAGTCCCACATCGGGCTCCTTGCTCAGCGGGGAGCCTGCTTCTCTCTCTGCCCTGCCTGTCACTCTGCCTGCTTGTGCTCTCTGTCTCTCTTTCTGACAAATAAATAAAGTCTTTTAAAAAAAAAGTGTCTTGGGACGCCTGGGTGACTCAGTTGGTTAAGCGGCTGCCTTCGGCTCAGGTCATGATCCCAGCGTCCTGGGATCAAGTCCCACATCGGGCTCCTTGCTCGGCAGGGAGCCTGCTTCTCCCTCTGCCTCTGCCTGCCTCTCTGTCTGCCTGTGCTCACTCTAACAAATAAATAAATAAAATCTTTAAAAAAAAAAAAAGTGTCTTGAACTTGAGTCAAGTCATTCTTTAATCTGAGTAGGGTAAGTGATAAACTAAGGTCTATCAAGACATTCTAATAAATATCATCAGGCAAATCTTTGTCATGATTAAGTGGAAAGTCTGGAGCCTAACAGATGGGCCCAAATCCTGGCTCTGATACTTCTCAGTTGGATTGCCCTTGGGTAAGTCACCTAATCGTTCTCTGCCTCAATTTCCACATCAGCAAAACAAAGGAAAAACAGAACCTTCCATGCAGTGTCACTGAAAGGGTTACACAAATATTTGTGAAGCATTCAGTGTTCTTGGCACAAGGAAAATGTTCACCAGATTCACTAGATATCATTATTATCCTGTGTCCAATATCTACTAATAAGACAAGTTACAGAATAACTGAACCAGAGATCATTTATGTTCAGAACATGGGGATTTCTACAATAATACCCTTAAAAAACTACAGTTAATAAAGAGGAATTCTCTTTTCCACAAAGCAATCTGGGTACCTGTATGAGAGTAGAAAAAAATCCTCAAATCTCTGTGTCAACCTCATCTCTCTGGAACCCTCCCCAGGGGGTGACTAGCTAGGCTGGGTCAGGTCTCAGAAGGGACTGGACCTCTTACGGGTAGTTCCGGACTTTTTAGCTGCCCAGGCGGGGGGAGGACAACCCTTTCACCGGCTGCTCCTCAGCCCGAGGGCACATAAGTGCCCGCAGCTATTCCCAGCTACATGGGGAATCGGGGAAACTCCCCACGGCAAAGGGAGATTCTTTCTTCTCTGCAAGACCCACTGTCCATCCTTTCATGTTTTCCTTCTCTCAGCAGCAAAAATATTGAGAATTACACTTTACCATTAACTCTCTCCTCAGATCTTCATTCTCAAACTGATTTAGGTGACTCAAAACATCTTCAATCAAGTGACTCCTTCTGACTGTTAGATTCAAAGTGGGCAGCAAAGCTAATTCGGACCCTCCTTGTTCCACAATTCCAGCCAACCGCATACATGCTCTAAATTTTTTCTCCTAGGAAAACAGAAATGTTTCACTCATTTCACCATTTTCTCTAAGTGGAAATTTGGTTCAATTTATTATGAGTGCTTGTCATGAACATTCATGAACACAGCCTTATTTACATAAGCCACTGAAGAGAAGTCATACATTCAGCATTCACCCTCTGTGAGCCGAAGAAACACCTAGAGGATGAAAAATTTTGTGGAGCCAACCAGTGTAAGCAGAAAAGTGACCAGGTGTGGTCTCCACTGGTCCACTTTATCCAGCAACAATTATTAATACTTCAGCTACCAAAGCTAACTGCCATCATTAGGTTAAGAGCATGATTAGCAAACACTGAAGCAGTGTGCTGAACGTAACCTCCTCATTTGGAAAAGAAGTTCAGAAAGAAAGCATGTTGCAGGAAACTTCAGGTATGAGACCTCTCTAAAGATATCCTATGCTAGGAGAAAAACCCAATGAGAGATTTTAGGGCACAGATAATCTAAAAAGTTATATATGAGACAGAAAGACAGGCAGATGCGTGCGCACACACACACAGACACACACAGAAAGACTATCTGACCAAACGGCAATTCAAGTCTAAGGCTCTCAGCACAATGAACAATCAAATACTAGGTCCATAAAATTATCACTGGAGGCCTGTTAAAAATTAGGAGAGGAATTGTAAGAGTTGAAGGAAAATAAAGTTCTTGTATCTTTTTTCCTTTCATTTTTCCTTTGTTAAATATTTCATCAGTGGTCGTATTTATAAATCAATTTCCCATTTTGTTTTATAATGGTTAACTGCATTATGTAAAAGTATCCACTGTTATGACCCATATTTAATATGATTCACACATATACATATCCAGATGCATATATAAAAGCAATAACAAGAGCTGACACTCTTGGGCGCTTTCATTTCCAGAGGCATTTTTGATAGTTCAGTTTTAAGTTCAAAATCACTTTTTGGATATGTTGACAGAACCAACTCACTGATGACAGTTCACTGAAAAGAGGACACTTTTTACAAACCTTGATCATGCCACCATTAGACTACCAGCCATCTACGTGTCTGCATTTCAAGAGTCCTCTGTCCCCTCTATTCCCACTGCTCTGTTTTTTAATTAGACTGGGCTCCTTAAATATGGGTTTGCTAATCCCAACCAAGCCCAAGTCTACTATGCCTCTTTTGGTGCTGTACAGAGGACCTATACACAGGGCCCAAACTCAAGGCAAAAGCCCCACAAGCTAGGGCAGCTGTCCATGCTGCTCTCTCTTCCACTGCTGAGGCCCTAATGTGCCTCAAAGCCAGGCCAATGCAAATTACAACAGTCTTTCTTGCCACCTTTGGTAGTCTAAGCTCCATGAATGTTACAACCATTGGTTTCAATGTTAGCAACCCCCAAAATTTTGTATACTTAAGAAGGCATTTATCATCCGATTTGTTAATGAAGACAAAGAAATAAGCATACATACCTGTATTTTTAAAAGTGAATCTGCATACAGTAGTTTGATTTTCGACAGAATATTAAAGATAAATGGAAAATGACTGAATATAACAGGATACTGAGTATCTACTGAAGTGTCCTAAAAATGGAAATGGCAAGAATTCTGACAAATGAAAGAACAGAGAAATCTTAAACCTTAACTCACAGCCTAAAATCCCTGGTATTTAGTTTAAGGTCTCAGTTCTTCTAGCAGAAGCAATCCAAACTGCCGGTCAGTAGTACTTAGATACCTAAAATTCTAAGAAAATGTTTTGTGTGTATCAATGAGAGATATGTAAACCTAGAACTAAAAATAAATAAATAGGGCGCCTGGGTGGCTCAGTGGGTTAAAGTCTCTGCCTTCGGCTCAGGTCATGATCCCAGGGTCCTGGGATCGAGCCCCGCATCCGGCTCTCTGCTCAGCAGGGAGCCTGCTTCCTCCTCTCTCTCTGCCTACTTGTGATCTCTGTCTGTCAAATAAATAAATAAAATCTTTAAAATAAATAAATAAATAAATAAAAATTGAGCTAGTATTTTTCAGTGCTCATTTAACTTAGCAATCAATTATAAACTCTAGACACTTTCCCAAAGAGTTTGTTCTGCTACAGGGTGTACTTTCAAAATGTAAATTAGTTCAAATGCACTGAGGAAAATAGGTGAATGATATAATGTGAATAGGTGATGAGCTCATACTTGACTTCTGCCAGTCAAGGGTCAATGTGCTAAGGGCAGAATTATAACATTCAGAGAGAAAGAAAAAAAGCTCAGGTCAGCTGCTAAGCTGGCAACAGCCCTTTAGCTTCAATTTCAGAAAATAAAAAAAGGACATACACAGAGCTACCACCAAAGTTGCAGCCCCATTCTGCTTGCTGGCTCCTGGTGAGTCAGGCTGCCTTGTACGCCCACCTAAGAAAGCCCCACTCGCATCTGCGCCATCTCAGTACCACCAATCCTCTCATTAGAGTATGAGTAAATTTCTACCCTTTTATTTGGTGCATTTTCATAATCTCATGGTGCTCTCCATAAGCTGCTTGCCTGGTTGATCCAAGTGATCTAAGGTAATAACCACTTTTCTATGAGGGCTCTGGCTACAAAACTGCATTGGTTTTGAGGGGACTATCTTGCTTTTCCTGTTTTTTCTTCTGAGCAACTTTGCAGGGTACAAGGATATTTGGAAACCCATGCATAGAGTTATAGCACAAATGCCTACACTAACTCACTTCCCCCTCTGAACATATCCTAATGGGGTGTCTAGCTGGTTTAGTTGGTAGAGCATGCAACTCTTTATATCTCAGGGGTTGTGAGTCTGACCCTACCCCCCCGCCCCACTGGGTGTACAGATTACTTTAAAAAAATAGAATCTTTACTAAATAAATAAATAAATAATAAACACGCTATACTTACGGAGTTAATTTTCCAAGCAGACCTTCTATATGCATCCCCATAAAAATCAAGCCAGTGCGTAAGCTCGTTTACTTTGAAAATATTTTCAGGTAGTTGACACACAGCCTGGTTTACCTTTAATAAAATATGGCCCATGAGTAAGTTTTATATATATAAAGACAATTCTGCTTTATGGCTATTAATAAGATTATCAGCAAAAACAGCAAATTAAACACTCTTTTTCAATGACCAGAATAAAGTTCTATCAAATTCCCCCACTGGCCAAGGCCCAAATTTTCAGGAACATAAAGAATACCTAGAATTTAAGAGCAGAAATTGATGATATGATGATAAACTCGTACTTACTTTTAATTCATAGAAAAGCTTTAAAGAATTTTAGATCCAAGGAAAAACACAGCACAGTATGAAACCAAAGTACTCTGGGGCCCAATATCTCATGTCCTGTTCTTCAGAGCTTAACAATATACCATTTACAGACGTCTCCTTCTGATAGGGCATGTGTGGAACATACCCCTCCTAAACTCGGCGGGGGCGGGGTGTCTTCAGCCTTCATCGCCTGATGACCAGGGGTATCACATGGACACCCTACAACAGTGCTAATCATAAGCCAGTGAAGACACTGATAATGACACTACATGCTTTGGACCTGAGTGACAGGAGGTACACAGATGACATAGATGGCATATATGACATAGATGGACACAGTCCCCGCCTAAAATGACTCACTCTCAAGACGTCCTCTAAAAGGCCCTCTTGGCTTCCATTCACCTGGAATACTGTACTAACCCTGGCCTAGACCCTAGATGATCCAAACCTTCAGCACCACCACCCAGAGCATCATGAAGCTGTTTCAACCACGTGGTATGGTCTCCTGGAACCTGCTGATCTCAGCCTTGCACATCCCAAATTGTGGGAAAAGTGGGTGTTTTATCCTTGTGGTTTCCTGTGGTTTTCCCTCCTGAGGTTGGGGAGAGAGCTTGACAAAAAATCTAATGTCACTGTTGAGAGTCAAAGGATAAAGCAAGATTCCTTGAGGATTTTTGTTACTGCTTCAGTATTTCTCAGGATTCCTTTTTCCAAGTGCAAAAGTTCATTAGAATATACTTTCCTGTACTTTTTGGTAAATTTCTCAATTTTTCAAAACTCAAATTTTTTTTTATTAATCTTTCTCTTTTGTACAAAACCTTTAAAAGTAGCCAAAGATGGCCACTGCTTTTCAGCAGTATGGCAGATTAGGTTATCTTGATTTGCTGAAAACAATCAGAAATACAGAATGAAGTATAAACAGATATTTTTAATGCAACACCAATATTGTAAGTAGATACGAAATAACCAGGTCAAAAATGAGATGAAAGTGGCATTTGCCTTCAGAGTATTTCCCAAACCTGGTGAACCTAAACTTCAGTTTACAATGTTGGGGCTTTGAGGAAAGGAGACAAAACCCAATTCTGTTCAAATTATGGGGCCAATGATAGAAAACCATCTCATAAATCAGGCATCCAAAAGCGCTAAACCATCAGTGAGGGTAAACTAGAAATGAACAGCCCACCACCAAGTTGATGTCCTTGACATCAACTCCAGGAAGAAAACTGCAGCTAGTTTTTCTGCCAAGTTGCAGAAAAAAATGTCACCTACAGAATTTGCAATCACAGAAGCACTTTCCTGAAAATGCACACACCACATTCAGACCACACCTAGAGATCTGAAGAACTTCAAGCCAAGAATTTAATTTAAGGTAGTACCTAACAGACGTGGTGTCTCCAGGAACCTGGTACAAGAAAATCTTCCTGGAGAAACACAGCCCTCAAAGAATTCCAGAAGATAATGTTCCAAGGAAAATATGTGTGTGTGTGTCTCTGTCTGTCTCTCTCTCTCTCTCTCTCTCTCTCACACACACACACACACACACACACACACACACTCTCACTAAACACAATAATGAAGGCACAATGAGGAAGATTCAGCAGAAGCAAGAGGGCAAAGCTGACCTGTAATGACTTCAGATACCAGAGGTATAATGCATCTGGATTTAAATAAGCAGAAGGAAAGCTTGAAAATAAAAGATTAAGATACCATAAATACTGACCAACAAAAAAAATTTTCAAAGAAATGGAACTTCTGGAAATAGAAAACATAATACTTGGAATGAAAACCCAAAGGGCAGTTTTATTAGCAGACAAAAATCACTAAAAAGAGATTTCATGGACAGAAAGATATGGCTAAAAAGTCATTCAGAATGGGATGCACTCACACAGAGAGATGGATAAGAGACATGAAAGATAAGAGTGAGAAAGTCAAACATATAAATAACTGGAATTTCAGCAGGAAAAAAGAGGGAGTCAGTATTTGTGCGGATTTAAAATGTTTAACATTTAGGAACAACCTTTACCTATAAGGGTTATTTTCAAAAACTCTACAGTAAACATTCTATTTAATAGTTATATTCAAATCCTTCCTTTAAAAATCACAAACAGGGACGCCTGAGTGGCTCAGTTGGTTAAGCAGCTGCCTTCGGCTCAGGTCATGATCCCAGTGTCCTGGGATCGAGTCCCATATCGGGCTCCTTGCCTGGCAGGGAGCCTGCTTCTCCCTCTGCCTCTGCCTGCCACTCTGTCTGCCTGTGCTCGCTCACTCTCTCTCTCTAACAAATAAATAAATAAAAATCTTTAAAAATCACAAACAACTGAGGGCTGCTGGAGGGGGAGGGGTGGGGAATGGGGTTACTGGGTGATGGACATTAAGGAAGGCATGTGATGGAGTGAACACTAAGTGTTATGTGATGAATCACTAACATCAGCCTCTGAAACTAATAATATACTATACATTATATATATAATATATAGTATAACAATATATGTTAATTGAATTTAAATAAAAATTAAAAAAATAAAATCATAAACAAGGGGCACCTGGCTGGCTCAGTCTGGGCACACGTGATTCTTGATCTTGGGGTTGTTGAGTTCAAGCCCCACACTGGGTGTAGAGATTACTTCATGATAAAATCAAATCTTTAAAAATAAATAAATAGGGGCGCCTGAGTGGCTCAGTCAGTTAAGAGTCTGCCTTTGGCTCAGGTCATGATCCCAGAGTCCTGCGATCAAGCCCCATGTTCAGACTCCCTGCTCAGTGGGGAACTTGCCTCTCCCTTTCCATCTGCCACTCCCCCTGCTCGTGCTCTCTTACTCTGTCAAATAAAATTTAAAATAAAATTTAAATAAATTAATAAAATAAAAATTTAAAATAAATAAAATCACAAACAAGGAACCTACCATCACCAACCCTTCTATTCAACATTATAGAGGAAGGCTTGGCCAGTGTAACATGGAAAAGGAAAGCAATAAAATGTGTATGAATTACTGCTCTTCAAACTGCACACAGATAAGTACATACACTCTTTGATACACATGACTTAACTCACAGAAACAAAAATTTAAAAATAGCAATACAAACATGTTTCCTGAGTTTGCTTAAGATTCAGGCCAGTTGAAACCAAGGGACCTTTTTTACTGCAAAATAAAAATCATATCTATAAGTGTCTGAAAGACCCTTACCCTATGCAGCTTTTTCAGTATTTCTAGGAGAGCCTTAACATGGTAGTTGTTCTCCGAGCTTTCAGTCCAGTAGTGCAACTGAGCAGTGACAGCTCTTTTAAACATCTGGACTAGCCTGACGAATGCAGGTTCCTGCAGGGATGCCCAATACTCCTCTGAGGAATACAAAGGTAAACAATTGTTGGCATGTCATTTCTCTTGGCTTCTTAAAGGTAAACAGAGAGAACACTATCAGTTACAAAAACATATTTGTGATAAAGTTTTTAGTTAACTGCAAGGGCAATCAAGAAAGTTTATGAATTTAATGTCCTTGAGAAAAATCCCTTGATATAACAAACATCCGAACCTGATCTAATTAATTTGTGGGAAAAAAATCTGACAAGTCACTTTTTTTTTTGCCCAGATAAAATAGCATGCTGTTTTAAAAACCAGACTTAAGAATTAATTGCAATTGCACAACTTTCTTTTCTCACTCCCAGCATGAGTTTGAACTCTTAAACACTTCTCAGGGCACCTGGCTGACTCAGTAGAGCATGGGACTCTTAATCTCAGGGATGTAAGTTCAACCCTGGGCTTGAACACATTGTTCAAGTGTGGAGCATTGAACAATGCTCCACATTGGGCGGGGAGCCTACTTTCAAGAAAACACCTCCGGCTGAAAATGCTGTTTGTCAAAAAAAAAAAAACAACTCATTAAAATCTAATCAAGCCCCTAGACCTAACTTCCAATGCACCTGAAATACAGGGAAGGCTGGAAATAATCAGACAAATTTACATTTAGGGCATTCTACAGGACAACTGACCTAGACTCTTTAAAAAAAAAAAATAAAGGCTATAAAATACTTTTATGGCAAGTACAGAAATTTGAGTATGGCCTAGATATTACGGAATTACGACTAATTTTATTAGGTGTGATAGTGATGTGGTTTAACACAGGCTCTTAAGAGATGCATGCTGATATATTATGGGTGAAATGTCATGATGTGTCCAACTTACTTTCAAGTATTTCAGCAAACATAAAATGTAATCTGCTCATAAAGAAGGAAGCACACATGGCAAGAGGTTAACTGTCGTTGACTCTAAGGTGGAGGATATATGGATATTCACGTACTATTCCTCCAACTTCTTTGGAATTTCTCATAATGAAAAGTTAGGGGGACGCCTGGGTGGCTCAGTTGGTTAAGCGGCTGCCTCCGGCTCAGGTCATGATCCCAGCATCCTGGGATCAAGTCCCACATTGGGCTCCTTGCTCGGCAGGGAGCCTGCTTCTCCCTCTGCCTCTGCCTGCCTCTCTGTCTGCCTGTGCTCGCTCTCTAACTAATGAATAAATAAAATCTTAAAAAAAAAAAAAAGAAAAGTTTAGGGACAAACCACAAATGTACTATTACAAGAACTCTAAAAAGGTAGTAAAACAACCTATTTTGGATGACTACAATAATTACTACAGCATCTTTACAATATGCTAAGAATATGAACTAAAAAACAGGAACATAGTTACAATTATCTAAGTTTTGCTATAACTTTACCAGGTGTGCATTTCCACTGAGAGGATGGTTAAAGTATTTTCAAATATAAATCATTAGTCTTACCCAGAACCTGTAAAGACTGGTCACTCATGGCACAAATAGCCTCTGCAAAGGGAACCACCAGGCTCTCCCAGTTGTTATAATCATGCATCATGGGACACTCAGGGAGAAGGAAGAAAATCTCTAAAGCTTCTTGGTGTGGAGAATGAAATGGAAGATTTTTGAGCAGATTATCTCTGAGACATGTGGTTATCTGTAGTCAAAAAGGATCAGGGAAAAGACACTCAAAACACAGCAAGAACTAGATGCAATTTGTAATAAAATAAAATCTAGAACCTGGAGTTTCATTCCACCAAGGAACTGGATCATCATTCAGTCCTAAAACCCATGTTTACATCCAATCTCACATAGCCTCCCAACTACCTGAGGTATAGATATGTGACAAGCATTATCCCATTTAATTACTAAGAAGTATGAAGGAGGTGGAGAAAAAAATCATCTTAAAGTTATACTGGATGAACAAGGAAATCAGAATAGGCAGCCCTCCCAATAATAAATACTACATCCTACCCCCTCATTCCACTATCCTACCTCATTATCTTTAAAGAAAAAGAAGGCATAAGAACCCCCAAAAGCAACATGAAATTAATAACCCCACATGAACAAAAAGCAATAACCCCAGCAACAAAAATAGCATGGTTTCCTCACAGGACCACCTGCCTCATCACCAACTCTCCACTACAAACTCAATCTTTTAGTCCTTCCGATCTCCATTTACCAATTCCTCAAATCAGAACACAAGCATTCCAAGAAAAAATCGAATGCAATTCTGAATGTTTATGTTAGATGTGCCCAGATAAAAGAAATAATTTGTGGGGCGCCTGGGTGGCTCAGTGGGTTAAAGCCTCTGCCTTCGGCTCAGGTCATGATCCCAGGGTCCTGGGATCGAGCCCCACATTGGGCTCTCTGCTCGGCGGGGAGCCTGCCTCTCTGCCTACTTGTGATTTCTGTCTGTCAAATAAATAAATAAAATCTTTAAAAAAAGAAAAGAAATAATTTGTTTCAAAATCCACTGAGAAGCTATACTTATTTATGGAGTACTCATTTGTCAAGTATTATACTAAGTGTTTTACATATGTTACTCAGGTTATAGTTCTTCGAGAACATAGATGGTATTTTAACCCCATTTTATGGACAGGAACTCTGTATCTGCTCAAGGTCACAGAGCTAAGTGGGAATCTCTTCTGGATCTTTCTGACTCCAAAGCCCAATCTCTTAATCATTAAATTATGATATGAGCTAAATGATGTCTCTAAATGGACAAATTCTTGTAATTATCTATTTCTGTATCAAAACACTATGGCAGGCTCTAATACATGGTTCAGTCTTTGGAGTGAACATATCGGACTACTCTAACCCCTCACAGTAACACACACCCTTCCTACCTCAGTGCTCATCAGCTGCCACATCACCCAACCTCCCAATCTTCCCCTTAGACCCGCAGAACTACTGTGATTGTCTCACTTCAGCCATCTTGTTCCACCACTTGTGCCTCAGTGTACTTTCCTGACTGCCAGGAATGCCCCTCCTGAGGTAGGCACACAGTGAACTCGTACTTCCTCTGGGGACCTTGATTTGATTGCTCTAAGTAGATATGAGCATCCATTGCCCTAGTGATGGCTGAATTCATCCAGAAATATTGATTATACACCAACTAGATTCTAAGTGTGGCATCAGGGAAAACAGCAGAGCGTAAAACACACCCAGTCTTCCCACTAGTACCTGCATGTTCGTGTTTGTCCCTAACTAAACGTATTAAAGATTGGGAGCATGTCTCTCATTTTCACCAGGAGTCCGCACCACAGTGCCCTACACAGAGCAAGCATCCAAGTGTCCACTGAATGAAGGAATGAACTGCAAAAGTCTGTGAATGTGTCACAGAAGTCTCAAAATAGAAAGAAACATTACAGGTTTTCTTAGCCAACTATCTGGTATCTGGTCTAAATAACGGAAGACTGTTCTATGTCGATTGCATATCATACAATATTGTTCTAGCACAACCAAGGTACAATTAGCTTTAGTGAGGAACTGGCCCAAATTCTTCCCTCCCCAGATGCAGAAGTGGTATCTTCCTACTAAATGCTGCAGAGTCCCGACAAAGGAACACAATTAGGGATCCATTTTACCTCAACCCCTAACAGGGCCATGGTCCTGCCAAGGTAAACAGAATTAAATTTTCATTTTCTCTCAAGAGAAAGGAGTATGTGTAAAGAGACCCTGAAGCTCGGATAGAGAATGCTGGTTTTAGAGGACAGAACAGAACAGGTGAGGCAGGAAAGGAAGGAGGGAGAGATGATAGGGAGACTGAGAGATAATGAGAGGTACAGAAACAGAGGCCAAGAGCAAATGAGGAAAGGGGGAGAGGGAGGAGAAAGGAATGGAAAAAGGGGAAATGGGGGACAGGGAGGAAAAAAGAAGGGGAGGAGAGAGGTAAGGAGAGCAAAAGAAAGCACAGTGGAATGTAGGGGAAGGGAGCGGAGGGGAGGAGCAAAAAAAAGGGAGGGGGGAAGCGAGGGGAGAAGAGACGGAAGAGGGGCCCAGAGAGAAAGAAAAGGAACCAGAGTGATACCAGGAAAGAAAGAGATTGAGAGAACATAGAAAGTACTACCCCCAGATCAACCAATATTAAGAGAACAGAGAAATAAAGAGAGACTACATCAAGAAAGGCTAAACTAATGAAGGAAACATGTTTGGAGCACTTGGCAAGTGGGAAACCTAAGGACAATAACAACAGTACTGAAACAAAGAGCAACAATCCCCCAAAGAACATTCTAGAACCTATAGAAAGGAAGTACAATAGAACAAAACATAGAGAAAAAAATCCATATAGTCCCGGGTAAGGGGGATGTTCATAACAAAAAGTGTTCCCATTTCTATACCTATGTTTAAAATAATTACAGACAACATGTCTTTGTATTCTAGTGTACCAACCTCAACAAATCCTTCAATCATCTTTCTTATAGCCAACGAGTTGACAGAATTCCCTCCAGAGAGTGTATGCATCTATGTATAGATGTATATATGTGTGTGTGTGTGTGTGTGTGCACGTGTGTGTATGCTGTTTGTGGGTACCAATGAACCACTGAAACTACTTGTCAACCACTGCGCCCCAAAGGGGCCAACTCCTGAACATTGTCTGACTTTCACCAGATTTGGATATGCTACAGGGTCTGAGACTCTCCTGAAACAAAGTATTTCTTCTCAAATTTTGAATTCTCAAAAAAAAGATGTTTTCATGTATTTTCTCTTTCTAAATAAGAGTCTAAAGAATACCACCGTGTTAGCAATCCAGTCCTTCTGGGTTAACTCTTTAAAGGCACTTCTTGCTTTATTTAAGTCCAAGTGAATAAGCATCGTTTCCGCAGTTTTTCTACAGAAGGAAGATAAAATTTAAGAGTACATGGGTAAGTAAATGGAATAAGACACTTCAAAATTATAGATTTCATCAGACTATATACCAGATGAAGCGTTTCTTCTAAATCTTATTTCAACAAAATTACTTTTCCCCTCAACTTTACAATATAGATAATTTGGCTAAACATAAATTCAATTGAGAATGTCATTGACCACTTATGACTATTTCTAAAAGGTTAAAAAAAATCAAGACCACCTTAACAATATACATACTATCCAAGTTTAATTCAGACACTATCTTATCTTAAATATTTATTTATTTATTTATTTATTTTTAAGATTGTATTTATTTGACAGAGATCACAAGTAGGCAGAGAGGCAGGCAGATAGAGAGGGGGAAGCAGGCTCCCCACTGAGCAGAGAGCCCAATGCAGGGCTCGATCCCAGGACCCTGAGATCATGATGTGAGCCGAAGGCAGAGAGAGGCTTAACCCACTGAGTCACAGCATTAAATATTTATTTTTTTAAAAAAGCTGCACTACACACACACAAAAAATAGAGGTTTTCCCCGTTTTCTGAAAAAAAAATGACCATTTCTCCCAGTTATCTAAACTGAAAGTCAGGATCAAAAAGGGGGCTTCAGGGATGTCGGGGTGGCATAGTCAGTTAAGCATCTGACTTGGTTTTGTCTCAGTTCATACATGACTGAGCCCCACTTCGGGCTCCACATTCAGCATGGAGCTGCTTAAGATTTTCTCTCTGGCTCCTTGCCCTCCAACTTGTGCTCACTCTCTCTCTCTGCCCCTACCTCAAATAAATAAATAAATAAATAAGTCTTTTTAAAAAGATAAGGGGAGCTTCAGAAGCAGTAAATTCTTAGTGTTGCAAAAGAAAATTACTAATGAGGGACACCTGGGTGGCTCAGTCGGTTAAGCATCTGCCTTCAGCTCAGGTCAAGATCCTAGAATCCTGGGATTGGGTACTGTGCTTCTCTCTCTCCCCCACTCATTCCTTCTCTCTCTCTCCCGAATAAATAAATAAAATCTTAAAAACAAACAAACAAACAAACAAAAACAAACAAACTTGGGGTGCCTGGGTGGCTCAGTGGGTTAAAGCCTCTGCCTTCAGCTCAGGTCATGATCCTAGGGTCCTGGGATCAAGCCCCGAGTCGGGCTCTCTGCTCAGCAGGGAGCCTGCTTCTTCCTCTCTCTCTACCTACTTCTCTGCCTACTTGTGATCTCCATCTGTCAAATAAATAAATAAAATCTTTAAAACAAATAAACTTAACTTGTGAATTACATTTATTCTTTACATGTTTATGTTCAATGTCTTAGAAATAGACACATTCAGGGCACCTGCGTGGCTCAGTGGGTTAAGCCTCTGCCTTCGGCTCATGTCATGATCTCAGGTTCCGGGGATGGAGCCCCACATCTGGCTCTCTGCTCAGCAGGGGGCCTGCTTACCCCTCTTTCTCTGCTTGTCTCTCTGCCTACTTTGATCTCTCTCTCTCTGAGTCTAATAAATAAGTAAAATCTTAAAAAAAAAATAGACACATTCTTTGTAAAATAATACAAATATTTCATGTCTCAAAATAGAAAATATTCTTAAGACAAATATCATATAAATATTTAGGAAAAGAGGTGCAAGTCGTTCTTTCATTTAAAAATTCAAAGAAATCTTAACACCTTCTAATGGGATATAGTTAAATAAACTAATGGGTAAATAAGTAAATAAATAAATAATAGTTTGTCCTTCCCATGGAATACCATGCAGCCATTATACAATGACATCAAAGAAAACTACTGAATAATATGAACTCAATAAAATAGAAAATGGACAAATACATTAAGTATAAAGTAATATATAAAAGAACATAATCACATTTAAAAAAAATTTTTTTTTAAAGATTTTATTTATTTATTTGTCAGATAGAGAGCACAGGCAGACAGAGTGGCAGGCAGAGGCAGAGGGAAAAGCAGGCTCCCCGCTGAGCAAGGAGCCCGATGTGGGACTCGATCCCAGGACGCTGGGGTCATGACCTGAGCCGAAGGCAGCCGCTTAACCAACTGAGCCACGCAGGTGTCCCCATAATCACATTTTTAATAAAAAAAAATTTGCACAAAAAAAGATATATGCACAAAAGCTAGTCCTCTTAAGTGGTGGATTATGGGTATTTTCATTTTTGGGGGGCACGGGTCTTTATTTTTTTATATTTTCTACAGTGTGCATGTATTTGCTTTCATTAAAAAAAGTTAGGGGTGGGGTGCCTGGGTGGCTCAGTAGGCTAAGCCTCTGCCTTAGGCTCAGGTCATGATCCCAGGGTCCTGTCAAGCCCCACATCAGGCTCTCTGCTCAGCGGGGAGCCTGCTTCCCCCTCTCTCTTTGCCTGCCCCTCTGCCTACTTATGATCTCTGTCTGTCAAATAAATAATAAAATCTTTTAAAAATAAATAAATAATTTAAAAAGTTAATTGTTAGGGGTGCCTGGGTGGCTCAGTCAATTAGGCATCCAACTCTTGATTTCTGCTCAGGTCATGATGCCAGGGTTGTGAGATCAAGCCCCATGTCAGGCTCCATGCTCAGTGGGAAGGCTGATTGAGATTCTTTCTCTCCCTCTTGCCTCCTCCCCCAACCCCACACATGTGTGTGCATGTGCTATCTCTCGAATAAATCGAAATAAAATTTTTTTAGAATTTTTAAAGAGATAAACACAGAGCAAACTATTTTACCCTCATGCCATTTTATAATCTTTCATTTTTTAATTGAAAGACAACTGACATACCACATTATATTAATTTCAGGTGTGTACAACACACTGAATTGATATATGTATATACTGCAAAATAATTACCACATAAGTCTAGTTAACATCCATCACCACATATAGTTACAATTTTTTCCCTTTTTTATAAAGACTTTATTTATTTATTTGAGGGGGGGGAGAGAGAGAGAGAGAGGAAGAGCACAGGAGCATGGGGACTGAGAAGCAGATTCCCCACTAAGCAGAGGGTCTGAGCAGGGATTGATCCCAGGACCCCAAGATCATGACCTGAGCCAAAAGCAGATTCTTAAACAACTGAGCCACCCAGATGCCCCCCAACTTTTTTTTTTTATAATGAGTATGTTCACGATCTACTGTCTTAGCAACTTTCAAATATACAGTCCATTATTAACTACATTCACCATGCCATACACAGTATTTTTAAGAGGATCTTAAACTTTATAAATGTATTACCTTTCCCTTAAAAAACTTCCAGTCAGACAAGCAGGAGATGAAAATATCTCTCTGATTTCCCTATGTAAGGAATAAGATGGTGGTTAAAACACATCATACTGTATGTCTCCTTATAGCATAAGACCTGATAAATAACACATCTCCTAACCATCCTTAAGACTTCTCTGTCTCTGATTTGTTTGCATTTTGCCTTGGGCATCTAAAAGTCTATTCATTTTCCCAATCTCAAAACTTCCTGACAAATCTGAGTAATAAAAAGGTATGTAGTCAGAGAAGCCACAGGGAAAGAGGAAAAGGACTGACCTAGGGTTAGTTCCTTGAATAAATAAGATTCCCACCCCACCCAGCTCTCCGAAACCTATTTACTTCTGCTGCATATAAGTGGAACAGAAAAAAATTACCAGAAATTAAATGGCAGGATGGGGGTGAGGAGGGTAGGCTCAGTTCCATCTTGGAAGTAATAGTACAAGTAGGTTTTTTTAAAATTGTCGAAGTACAGCTGACATAGAATGTCACCTCAGTTTCAGGAGTACTGGAGTGTTTCAACAATTCCACACATCACTCAGCGCTCAGCAAGGTGAGTGTAGTCACCAGCACAGTTCTTGATCATCTATGCAGACTACAGTGCAGCTATTTCATACAACTACTTTACAAAATTAGGAAACCATACCTAAAAATATCTCTAATAATCTTGAGATGGTAGGAGTTGTATGGCTTTGACCCATACTGTCCAGCTGTGAAGAAGAGGTCCACAGACAAGTGGTTGTAAGGTCAAAGAAGGCTGGGAAATGGCTTAGGGGTATCTCCTACTAAGAACAGTCACAATATATACAAACATACAGAGACCCAGAGAGTCCTCCAGTCAAGAAAGCTGCCCTCACAGTGCTTATACATTAGTTGTGGTTTTTAATCTTAATGTGTCAACTTGGTTAGGCTATAGTACCCAAATATCTGGCTAAACACCAATCCAGATGTTGCCGAGAAGATACTTTTTAGAGGAGATTCACATTCAAATCAACAGACTCTGAGTAAAGCAGATCACCCTCCATAATGTGGGTGTGCCTCATCCTACATGGAAGGCCTTGAAGAGAAAAAGGTTCCCAGGCATGGAGAATTCTGCCTCCAGACCCAAGCTGCAGTACTAACTCCTCCCTGGGTCTCCAGCTGGCTGGCCTGCACTGCCTATTTTGCACTTGTCAGTTACAACAATT